>PVJO010014953.1:0-46561 GCA_004026905.1 Hystrix cristata
AAAAAAAAAAAAAAAAAGAGAGAGAAATACATATTAAAGTCATTGAGATATACTTTTCATCGATTAGTTCTGCATACATCCAAACATTCGATAACATTCTGCCAACAAGGCTGTGAGGGGAAAGGTGCTTTCATATGTTGTTGGAGGGAGATTAAATCATTACAACCCTCATGAAGGAGAACTTGGTAGTACCTTTCAGATTTGAAAATGTCACTGACCCAGCACACCGATGCCTGGAAATTAAACACAGGTAGCACATATGCTACATGACATGGGTCTGAGGTTATTTACTGTGACATTGTTTCTAATACCCCCAAATGGAAGACCACCAAAGGCCCTGACATGAGACTGGTTAAATAAGTCAGGCCTGATGATGAGCAGGGACTGAAGCTTCCCATGGGCCAATAGCGAGGAACTGTTAACGACAAAGGCACACCATGCATACTTGCTACCTCCCCTATACAGTGTATTTTAAAAAACAGGACAGACACAGAAGCATATTTGCATTTCTGATTTATGTATCTGTTATGGCTTCTATCTAGATGTCCCCTGCCCCACAAAGCTGCATGCACTCATAAGTGGGCTTTTCAGAGCTGGGTGGATCTAGGGTATGTGGTGCTAAATTAGTCTACTGGTTGGTTTAGCATAGTTCTGGGTGTGGATAATGGAAAGCCTCACCCTGGTTATGGGTGACACCAACCAATAGGTTTACAGCCTGGGTGAAAGATAAGGGGAAAAGGAGGAAGGGAGGCTTGCTGCTTGCTGCTCGCTGCCTCCTGCCTGCTTAGCCATGAACAGTTTCTCCTCTGTGATGCCCCTCTTGCCCGGCCACCCTGCCTTGGAGCCAGCCAATGACCATGGACTGAAACCTCTACAAACTGTGAGCTGAAATAAACCTCTCCTCCTTTACTTGGGGGAGGGGGATGGGTGGGTATTTTGTCTCAGCAACAAGAAAAGTAATTAAGACATATCAATAAATGCTGGAAAGCAAATGAAAACAGTAACTTGTATAAGAGGGGTAGACCTAGAAAGATAGGAAATGACAGAGATTTTTCATTGCGTACTGTTGGATTTGTTACTGGTTTGTTTTTTTGTTTTTGTTTTTTGTGTGTGTTACTTTCGCACTGAGCTACATCCCAGGCCATTTTCTTTCTTTTTATTTCATTTTACTTTTTTAGACAGGGTTTCACTAAGTGGCTAAATTACTAGACTTGAACTTGCTATCCTCCTGCCTCAGCCTCCCAGGGTGCTGGGATTATAGGTTTGTGCCACCCAGCCCAGCTATATATTCTTTTCTTTTCAAACCTATGTGAATGTAATGCCTACTCACTATTCTAAGACGTACAAATCAGAAAAAAACAAACAAAAGCAATACCAGAAAGCATCATGGAATGATATTTTAAAGTTGGAAAACCATTTCATGTTATTCTAGAGGACTTTTTCTCTAACTTACCTGCTAAATTTGTAATATTACATTAGATAGGTAAACTTTTTCATCAACTTGGACACATTTAGTGTTTTGTTCTAAAAGAACCAACCTAATGCAGACTGCAGTTCTCCAAAGACTGCCCTTTTACTATTCTAAAGTGGCTGTGGTGAGGAGGAGTCCAAGGTAAGACCAGTGAGCATCCAGCGGTGATTCACCATGGGGATAAACCCTAGCTGAACTTCTGTCAGAGGCCTTTTTAAAGTGTGGGCAGTTACAGTAAGACAAATACAATACAATTTGCATCTATGTTCTGCGATTCCACAATTTATTCTGAATTTTTAACTACCAGTGGTAAAGGAGTCAGTCAGAGCTGGAGAATAAGCTTAAAACACCCCCTGCCCAAGGACTAGGCAGCCTAGCAATGACTTCCACACCACGATTCTGCCTGGAGAAGGGTGCTTGCTGGGCAGGGACACAGAATGATAAGCTTCAGAAAGAGGATACTGCCTCTTATTAAACTATATTAGAAATAAAGCGGTAAAGGCTTTTACTGCAGTGACCATACATTCCATTTTTAACTGTCATATTTTCAACAATATACAAAAGACACGGTAAGAATCTTGAACGGATCTGGAATGTTCCCCAAGGGCCAATGTGCTGGAAACAGTGGAACTTTAGGAGACAGAGCCTCCTGGAAGAAATAAGGGCAATGGCATCTGCCCGTGAAGGGGTTTTTGGGCTCCTATGTCCTCCCTCCCTCTCCCTGTCTTTCTCTTCTTCCAGGCTACTGTGAGGAAAATGGGCATCTCCTGCCACACAGCCTCACCATGATGTCTATACTGCTACAGACCCAAAGCAACAGAGAGTAGTGAAGTGGGCTGTGAGTCAAAAACCCTTTCCTCTGATTATTTCAGGAGTTTTATTACAGTGATGGACATTTGACCAAGACAATGTTCCACAAGCATCATTGTGCTTGCTCCTAGCAACCACCTGGTGAATCAGGTCGGGTATTCTCCCTACACTACAGGGGAGGAAACAGAAGCTAGGGGTGAGGGCAGGAGGTAAAGAGGCTGCTGCGGTCCCCCGCTAACCAGAGCAACACAACCGCAGGATTAAGCTCTCCCACTCCACCACAGGGCCTCCTGCGATACCTAGATTCAGAAAAGTTCGGTTTTGTACGGCCACACTCTTCACTTCTCCCCAGTTTAAGCTCCACTCAGTTATTTTCCAAATGAGTAAGTTTTGACTTACATAAGGCCCAGAAATCTCTGAAGACATTGTGACCAACACCTTTAGCACAGGAACATTAAATGTAGCTTTAACTACAGAATATGATCAAAGAATCTAAGGAAGGAAAGTTGGGTTTGTTGTTATTCAATTACTTTACACAGATATAACTTAGCAAAAAAATGAAATTATTCCTTTGGGGAAAAACAACGGATCCATGACAGAGTAGCCATTTTGTTCTACAACCACCAGTATAACTGGAATTGCTTTTCATCTGCTACTCCCTCTAAATTCTAGAATCTGCCTCTGTCGTGGTGTTACCACTTCAGAATCCAGCTCATTTAAAGCAGCCAGTGGTTTTTCTGTTACACTCAAAACAGATCTGGCTAGTCAAATGGCATTGCTAGGTAACTAGGTACTCCTCCTTGGTATTCAAAAATACACACGACTGAGTTACTAGTCATAATTATAGTATACATTTTTATATGTAAGTGAGGAATACCTCATCTGTTAGGAATGTATTTTTAGGCCAGGTGTGGTGGCACATACTTGAAATTCCAGCTGTGGTGGGCTTAATGTGATCAACTTGAGCCTGTACGCCCAGCTGGACTGAGTTAGTGTGGTTCTGGGTGTAGAAGATCCACTTGAGGGTTGCTGCTGATGCAAGATAAGGCAGAGTTGGAGCCGAAGCTAGTAGGCTGGCTGTTTCCCAGGAGAAGCTCTGCTGCGGCTGGTTCTCCCAAAAGAACTGGGCTGTTCTTGTTAAGGAAGGAGCTCGGGGCTTTGCTGTCATTGAGGATGGCTGCTGTTGCTTCGGAGCTCTGGATGTCATCTCTGCTGTGAGCATTGTATCCTGGTTCCAGTGAAGATTTCTTCAACCATGATCTGCAGGTGTGGATGTACATGGGACAGTGTTGTGGGCTCCCAGCCCTTGATTGGATCTTTTGTGTCTCCAGTGCCTAGATGGACATTCGGCACTTCTTGCATTTGGCTTGTGGGTGAATTTTGGAACTTATAAATGTCCTCTATTAAATCTGCTCTCTTACAACCATTGGTTCTAGAAAACCTAACTAAGACACCAGCACTCAGAAGGCTGAAGCAGGAGGATCGCAGCAAGTTTGAGGCCAGCCTGGGCATAACAGTGAATTCAAGACTAGCCTAAACTACATAGCAAGACCCTGTCTCAAAAAAACCAAAAGAATTTATTTTTTACAGAGTAAAGAGATTCAGTAAAGTATTTAAGAGACCTGACAATACTAATGTTATGTTTTAATAAAGTTATGCCCCAAACAAGTTTTTCTTAGAAAGTTACTGGAAATGTAATCCTACCATGTAAATTTTTTTAAAAGGGTTTTCATTCTTTTTATATTTGTGAAATAATATCCTACTGGGAGGACTTCTTTAAAAATTAAAGATTGCTGACAAATTCCAGTAACTATAACCACTGGGAAAGAGTTAATAGTCACAGCTGAAAATACATTCCTTGACCATGGCTAGGTCGATATAAAATTTCCTCAGTTATTTTGCATTTAGTGACTGAGACTGGGGAGAGGGGACCCAGAGCCCCATGAAACAGCCAAAACAAAGTGCAAAAAGAGCCTTGAAATGTAGAAGGGGAAAATCCCAGGTATAGATGGAAAGCATATATCCTGTTTCTTGCTATAGTTTGTCTTAAACTATCAATCAACTTTTCACCACTTCCTGCAATAGCAGGTCTACTATAAATCTCGTAGTAAATGACTAGGTTTCATTTCCTCTGCCCAAACCCAGGAGCCTGCCAAGCATGACATACTCAGACTAGAGCCAGCAACTGATAATGTAGGACAAGACTCCAGTGAGCCCATCCACAACATTTTTATACTGAATCATAGAGTTTACTGGCTAATTTGGCCAGCACACTACACTTTTTACTTTTCAGGATTCTTCCCTACCCCACATCCAAAGCAGTCTCAGGTTCTATCTGAGGCCAAAGAATAATTCTTTTTAAATGGCACTGATGACAATGACAGGCTATTACTCCTATCTACTCAAGCTTCAGGGTTCTCTAACCCAAATACATTTTTATAGCCAGATCTAAAAGGTAAAGCATTGGCTTTAAGGAGAAGTTGCTAGTGAAATTCCTCCCGTGTCCCCCACCTTGTAATGGGGATGGAACCCAGAGATAACATACCACTGAGCTGTATCCCTATCCCTGTTAATTTCTGAGACTGAGTCTTGCTAAGTTGCCCAGGCTGGCCTGAAACTTGTGATTCATCTGCCTCAGTTTCTCAAGTAGCTGGGATTATAGGTCAACACCACTATGCCCAGATGAAATTCCTATTCTGAATCTGAGAACTGCTGTGAAAAAGAAATACCAATTGATGTACAGATTAACACAGAATTCTCTATTACTCTACAATAGTGAAGACTATTTCCATGTCAGTCATTAACAGAAACATTCAGTCCCTTTGAATAAGACACTACTAATTTGATACACAGAAGACTGATTTATTTAAGCCATATTCAGTTTGGGGTGATGAAATAACTTCTCCTCTAATTTCCAACTAGACTTTAAGCTGCTTTGTGCAAAAACTAATATCCAGTCCATGGAACAGTAATTTTCTGAAAACTCCATACTTTCAGTTTCCCAGAGTTCCTATAATCAACCACTACAAACTGGTAGCTTCAAACAACAGCACGGCTTTCTCGCTCAGTTCTAGAGGCTCTAGGAGCAGAACTGAGGAGAGCAGGGCTGATTCCACACTTCTGGTGTAGCCAGAAGTCCTTGTGTCCCTCGGCTTGCAGACACTTCGCTCCCATCTCGGCTTCCATCGTCGCAGGTGACCACCCTCTGTCTGTGACCCCACAGGCCCTCTTCCATCTGAGTGTCTGTGTCTTCAGCACGAGGACACCAGTCATGCTGGATTAAGTGCCCAACCCATCCCAGCATGGCCTCATCTTAACTATATCTGCAACGAGCCTACTTCCAGATCAGATCACGTTCTGAGGTTCGGGAAGAACAAGAATTCTGAGGGGACCCTACCCCACACAGCAACATGCCTCACAGTCAAAACAAATGAACTGTGGAGATGCTCGTTTATGGAGCAGAAAAACAACTTAAAGGCGGGATCAAAATGTAATTGTGAGTAGTGATGAAGGGTTAAGAGTTCATCTTGAGACAAACTACAAAAATAAAGGTGATGAATCATTCAGTAACACTAACAATACACAGATCTAACTGAACCTACACACTAAATCTCAAGATAAAGAATGAAACAAGCATTTATTTTATTAACAATGGTTCTAGCAAAACTATTACAGCACCATCTGACGTTTGTCACTTTGTATGGGTCTTCGTGTAGCAGATTCAGAGAGTAATTTTTACAGAAAACAATCAAAGTTATCAGTTTTCTCAAGAGCTTCTCATCATACGACACTCAAATCAATCTTTTGATATTCAAAATAAGGACTTTCCACTGATTTTATTCTTATTATAGAGTTTTCTTCTTCAACTGTTTACTAATCCCAAGCCCCCAGCCTCCTGGTCAGTGGCTGCGTGGCTGAAGCACAGCTTTCATCTCATCCCCAACACCTCTGTGACACCCTTCATCTTTGGCTCAACTTGCAATCTGTACTGCTCAATATCAATGAGCAATGAGAGGTCAAGAAACAGAAACAGGGCAAGATGGGTGGGAAAGATGCTAGGAAGGAAATGATACACTGGAAAGGGGACTAACTTACTAAGTGGCCAGCTCATTAGTAAATATGTTTGTGTTTGGACTGTCATTGCTTCCCTCTGTTAACCTCCTACTTGCAGGAACCCAAGTAATGAATATTTGGAAAGCAGGGCTTCCTGTCTAACACATCAAGTACTGTCCTGCACGAGACAAATCCACCAGAAATCCACTCTTGCACAGAGACCCTCCCTTCTGATCCTACCATTTCTGGAAGCAGCTGTGCGATGGCTGCTGAGGCAACGTGAAGTCTGTGGAAGCCAAAGGGGCAGAGCTGCCACCGGGCAGGAAGCCCTGGCTCTAGGGTCAAAGGGCCCTTCGCTCTCACCTACTCTCTTTTACATGCTTACCAGAGCCGCTGGTATGAACGTGATCCAAAATAATGTTTGAGAAAGCCGAAAATGTCAATACTACTTCAATCCTATGGAGAGACCCACTTGACCGTGATGTCATGAGCTGCGGACAGCTCTGAGAGGTGACAACACCACAAAACAATCAGTATCGAGTCGTGCTTTCAGGACGTGACAGTGACTGTTTCCCGAAAGTCCCTGGCTGAAAGTAACTTTATTTTCTTGAAATGGGATAAAGTATATATTTTATAAAATTCACAAAACAGATCTACATAACCTTTCTATGAAAGCAGCCAGTGTATATTCTGTAAGCAGGTAAACAAACTCTCTCAGAAGACCAAGTCTGAAATTACGCTGCTGCCTGTCTTCTTTAAATTTAAACAATACGTATCTAATTAGTATACACCAGACACAGATATATACATACAGATGTCATCCAAGAAGGAATAAATCTTTAAATGTCTTTCAGTGACACAGTTGAATCATTATGGCAAACATAAAGACCCAACCACACCTTGGCTGCTGCCAAGGGACAAAGGTACAAAGGGCCTCGTGAGCCTAGATAAGACAGACCCTGCCAGGCTTGGCTCAAGGCAGTCCACCTTGTCCACGTGGTGTGCAGAGCGGCCCTCTGAGACAGTGCTGTCAGCACCCTCGCTCACCAAGTGCAGGAACCGAGCTGCAGGGTGACAAGGAAGGTGTTGCATTCCCACAGAAAACACTCTGCAGGCCCCAGCCCCCTAACTGTTACTTTCTCTATGTAGTATGTTTGTAACTCACCATTTTCTCACAGTTCAAAATTACATACAGACGCCTTCATTTTAATCTTCAAATAATAAGCAGCTGGGTTTCATGTTTAGAGAGCCAGGGACCAGGTCTACAGCAGAGCAGGGGGAGCACAGCTGAGCTACGGGCAAGGAGACAGCTCTGGCTACAGCAGCTCTTTCTGAAAAGTTTGTATGGAAACATGTACACACTCACGCACACACAAACACAGACCCATTTTTATTGCAAAATCAATGACTTTATGTTAAAAAAGAATTGCCATGACAGTGCTAAATACTGAGGTGGCTGCCTTGAGTAAGTGAATGAGGGTTTATCCAAATCCAGAGACGTATCCTTTGCCTCATCACGCACATCCAAGTGAGAAGTAAAAAGGTAAGAGTGAGGAGCAGGTTAAGGAAGGTGCAATGCTCATACAAAACTGTCCAAAACAAATGCAGTCTATCCCGTCTTTGAGACAATTTTGCATTCACACAAGACCAGATCAAATTAGTAAAAAGGGAAATGTGGGTCTCATGAATTTGCCACATTTCTCTCTACTCCCCCACATTCCGGCAGAACTGCTTTTGCTGAAATGTGCTTCACTGTGATCTCAAACGCTGGCGTTCGGGGCTGATTTAAAATCTCTTGGATCACATGGCTCATGAGGTCTTCCATGTTGGCTGTGAGGAAATCAAATTCGTAATCTACCCAGCGTGATGGAGTCTACCTATTGCTGCTTCTCACCTCTATTTTCACTGTTTCCACCATTTTTATGCTCTTACCCTTATCTTTAATTATGCCATCTTATTTTACACACATGCACACACACACACACACACACACACACACACACACACACCCCCAGAGAAACAGTTAAATAATTTCCAGTAAAAAGCAGGGAATAACTCAGGAATGAAACTAAATAGCTGGTTAAGTAAAGCAGCAACAACAAAAATATTTTGTAGAGTAGGAAAGTGGGAAAATTAGGAACTAAAAGTCTAAGGCAGTAATGGTGAACACTTTAGAGTTTTCAATGCACAAATAGCCTGCAGGGGCATGTGTGCCATAGGTTTGCCAGCACTGGTCTGTGGCCAAGATGAAGCTATTCAATTCACTCTCTCCTCCAATTATTCCATGAAGCATGATATTAGGGTATGTCAGACTTGGACAATTCTGAAAACACTCCCACCTATGTGAAAAGGGCAAGCAGTTATTTAATGATGGCTGTTTGGACTCAATTAAACTGAATGGAGGCTGCCCAACAAGATGGAGAAGACATTACTATGAAGGTGGTAGCAGAAGGAAGGTACTGTGTGTTGAACTGTGTCCCCCACAAAGGTATGTTGACGTTCTAATCCCTGGAACCGGCAAATGTGACCATATCTGGAAACAGAGTTCCTGCAGACACAGTCAAGTACAAAATGAGGGCACAGAGGATCAGTGTGGCCCTACTGACCTTTCAGGTTCTTCTGCCCTTCCTGGAATGAGGAGTTGGCAGAGATTCCTAAAGACTGAGCCTTAGGACCCCCAGGTAATGGACAAGAGGAAAGTGCTTGGACTCGATGCCCACCTATCACCTAGCCAGCATCCAACATCCCCACTGTGTACTCCCTAAGTAGCAATGTTACTAGCTGTGTTCCTTTGGAGGGCTTAATGCTCTTGTGCCAATTTGTTAGGAGTGTTTTGTTTTGTTTGGGTGTTGGGAACCGAACTCAGTGTCTTGCACTTCCAAGGCAAGTGATCTACTACTAAGCTAAATCCCCAAACCTCGGAGGTTTTTTAAGATTTCCTACAGAGATCTCTCGGAATTGATGCTGAGAGTCAGAATGTTCAATGAATAAAGCCGCACACAAAAAGAATACATACTACATTTATTATCTCAGCTACACAAAGTGTCTCTAAGACACGAATCTTAATTGGAGTGCTGGTATCACATGGCGTTTCACTTTAAGAGAACTCATTATTTGTGTATTTATAATCTGTGCATACTCCACTAAAAATTAACTTAATACCCCATGAGTCCTGGAAAAGAAGTTTCAGGCTCTGCAGGAGACAAGCTCTGAAAAGGGGATGGAGCTAGAGAGAGGAGGAGAGTCCTAGGGAGGGATGAGACCACAGAGTCAGCAGACTGTGCTCCTCATCTCAACCTTACTTTTAAAATGCAAGGCACGTTTCAGCGAACAACAAGAATCTTAAAACTCAACCTAGAGAAAGCTCCATTAGCTGTTTCTTTCATCTGTTGAGGTTATTTCTCCATCACTGTAACAAAATACCTGAGAATAGTGAGTTAAAGGAGAAAAGGTTTACTCTGGCTCATAGTTTCCGAGGTTCCAGCCCATGGTCAGCAGATTCCACTGCTTTTAGGCCTGTGGTGAAGAAGAAACACAACAGCAGAGGACATGGCAGAAAGAAGAAAAATGCTTGCCCGTGGCAGCCAGGAAGCAGGGATAGGGAGATAAAGGAGGGGCCGGGGACAAGATACACCCTTCCTGGGATGCCTCAGTGACCTACTTCCTCCAACCAGGCCTTGGCTGTACCAGCTCGTTCAGCAACAATGAGGCAGGATCTGATCCGCCTTCCCAAAGTCCCACCTCTGAACACAAGAGCCTCTGGGGGACATTTGAAATTCAAATCATACGATTTGCGAGGTTAAAGCACTCATTGTCCATGGGTCATCTTAAATATCATTTTAAACACCCTAGGACTTTTGACCTACAGACCTATGTCAATACTTACTAAACTAAAATGAGAATTTCTTTTTCTTTTTCTCTTTTTGGTTTTTCTGAGGCAGGGTCTCACTCTATAATTCAGGCTGGCCTTTAACTCACTACTGAGGCCACACTGGCCTCAAACTTGAAGCAATCCTTCTGCCTCAGCCTCCCAAGTGCTAGGATTATAGGCATGTGACACCACACCTGGCTCTATTATTTTTAGTACTTTTCCATGCCTCTAATATTTCCTCTTATCTAACAAAAATCTAAAAATCAGCTACTAGGAATCTTTATGCCACCTGTAGGATTATTTAAAGTGAATGATGTTATCTCATTTGTATACTGTAAAGTAAAGCCTACTTTCTCAAAATAGTTTTTTTCTGTTTGTTGAATGAGGACGTAAGGGTTTGTAAGACCCCATTTTCCATGTACGACTGCAATTAAAATGCACACAATTACAAAAGAAATCCTCTCCAGGAGGAAGAAAGACAAATACGTCAACTTATTAGCAATGCTTCTTGCATCGCTACTGTTCTGACTCTAAGGACCACAGCCCCTTGGGTTTGTTTTGCTTTGATTCTTGGCACCTTTATTACTATTTCTTTAACAGAAGAGCATATTTTTAGTAACATATTTCTCTGTGAAACAATAGTTGATTCAGACATTAGAATCAGAATTTCTTTTCAAATAAAACCTCAAATTCAAGGGATCGGTTTATCTAACAAATTCAACCAACGTACCAGTTGACACACGCATATGTAGACGCAACAGACTCAAAGTACCTATTTCTTATATCTATAGTGAGGTGTTGAGATTAATGAAATTCTTTGCTTTCATTTTTCAAGCTTGCTCTTCATAACCAGAGAAACTGTTCTCAGCACTCCCCATGCCTACCCTGGGGCTTTTTCTTCTGTGTGCCATCCCCTCAGGAGCTACACCATCAGATTATGTCACTTATTTTTCCTCTCATCAACCAGAGCCTATAATGCCTCCAGCTAATTCTCTTCTGAACTCTCAATTCCCTGAAATAAAATTTCTAAAGAAAATCCCTAAATCTTCCAATAGGTCGACCATGTCTCCTCTGAAACCTCTGGATCTGAACCTGGGCTTGGCTGAGTTTCTAAAGTCTGACTTTTTATTTCCATTTTAGAAAAGAAGTGATTCAGTACATGCACCATACATGACTCAACACCCCACCAGCATTCTGTAATCAAATGCGCTAGTATTTCAGAGGCCAGCTGTACAATTAGTCACCCCAAGATTGTAAAGAGCTTCATGTCACCAAATGGGTTCATTCCAGTCAGGCTTGCTGTCAAATGCCTTGCAAAAACTTCTGTCTTCAGAGCTTCCTGGATTTCAGGGGTTGTGGATTAGATCGGGAGCAATCAGAATGAGCTGGAGCTTTTTAAATCTTTCTGGGCAAATAAATACTGACCATCAACCACATGCTAGGTTTGGTGGATTTAACAGTGAATACAAAGCACAGTCTCTGACAAGAGGTGGGCAAGGAATAAGCCAGGACACCACAGCGTAGTGGGGCACAGAAAAGCATGAGGAGTAAGAGGCCCTGGCCCTTCTCACCTGTAAGGAACTAAACGAAAACCATCCTGCGCCTTACCGTGAGGGTAAGAAGACCATCAAAGTCCTAATTTTTCTCAGGCCAACTATCCTAAGGGTGGGATTTTTTAAAAAAAGATTTCAATTATCAAATTCTTTTGAGGGAAAAAGCATCTTTATTTATTTGTGTGTCTGTTGTGCTGGTCTTCAGTTTAAATTGCCTATAAGGAAAAGTTAACCTGAGTTATTCACATATTCTACGTGAATTTGCCTACTTGCTAAAAGCAATTTGTAACCCTCAAGTCAGTATCTCACTGTCTTTGTGGCCCCTCGAAGGCCTACACAGAATGGTGACAAGTGTGACCCTCCCCAACACCTGTGTTTCCAATTGAGGTTACTCCCAGCTGAGGTGTTGGACCCTGTCTATAAATTGGACTATTTCTGCGCACTGGGCAGGGGAAGGGGGACTAACTGCCCTGCCATCTTGTAAACGAACTCATTTTTCCATTTTTATGGGTTTTTCTCAAACTCTTGGTTGCAAGCAGGCAAAGAAACCCAGAAACCGAGATAGCTGGGGCTCTAGTTCAGGTTGGATCAGCAGCAGCATCACCCTGGAACTTGCCAGAAAGAGAGAATCTGAGGCTCCATTTCAGGCCTGCAAGATTCCTGGTAAGTCCCCTGTACAAGAATCTTTGCGAAGTGCTACTCCAGACAGTTTGTGGCTATGGTGAAGTGATCATTACCATCTCACACTCTTTTGACTCTCTGTACTGTGCACGTGCCGATCTGATCTGGAGATCCATCTGGAGAGATGGGCGGGTCCCCCAACCTCCTAGATCAACGGTGGAGATGGACATTTGCTATGACTTCATGCCTTCTATGAAGGGCAGCTTGACCCTGCCACACCCCTCTCACACCAGAGCATGAGTGTGAACCTCCATTCCACATTCACTCATCAATCTGGGCTTGAGGTAAAGAGATGCAGGAGCCCACGCCCGCCATAATGGTTCCTTGGCTCATAAGTCTCTCCTCAGGCTCTTCCTCCAGCCTAGACTGACACTGAGCTCCAGTCTCAGACACTGATCTTACAACTCAGATCCTGCAAAGCTGGGGATTCTGTCCATTAGCTGCCTTCTGCAAAACCTTCAGCTTCCACAGGTCCACTCCGAGGCCCCAGCCCAGAGGCCTGTCCTGACCCCTTTCCTTTTCACTGAGCTGCCACCAAGTGACTGCCTTGCACTGCTTCCTCATCTTCCCATGCCACTGGCCACCCACGGGCCACCACTACCTCCAGATCTCACGGAAACAGTGCAGCAGGCCTACACTTCTTGCTCATGTACTCAGTAAATATTGACTAAAAGTACGATGTGTCTGGGCACTGACTAAAACGCACAAGAATTCTGTGCCCAGGGAGCTTATGCTGTCATGTAAAAGGACAACAAACAAAAATGAAGTAAAAATGTAGAGTGCGGTGGACGGTATACATGTCATGGCAAGACAGAGCTGAAAAGGCAGTCAGGAAGTGCTTCGGACAGCAGATGTTCGATCTTTTATGGGTGTGTAGGGAAGGCTTCACTGAAAGGTGACACTAAGTACCATATTCATGGAATTGCCTAAATTATGGGACCTAATGTATTTCTGCCTTTAGCTTTTTCATTTCTTCCAGCCCCCAACCTCTGCTCTATTAACCTCAGTGTCCGGACATCCACTCTGTGCACCTGGTCATAAAAGCCACTCTCAAATGACTACACATAACCTCTAGATCAGGTATCCACATCAACACCAACTTTTGCGTGTATCTTCTGTCCAACTCTGTGGGCCAAGTACATGCTCCATCACCAGGGCTTGAGCCTGAGACCAGCCTGTACTGCCCCATGTACATGGAACACAACAGCTCATCTTGTTTCTTTTTAAAAGGAAGACCCAGAGTCTTACTAAGAGACGAGAGCAAATCTCATCAGAATTAAAGTTATTTTACACTATAAATATAAACAAGATACAACTATTTGAGGGCTCAGGAATGTATCACTCTACAACTAAGTTAGCTAAGAAACTAATAATAAAAGACATTACACAAGGCTTCATGCTCAGCAACCAGGAAATAGAGTAAAGATTTCAGCACATCCAATCCTGTGACACAGGTCCGCACGGGGCACCAAATGCGCAAACTATCTTGTAAGGACTTATTGAGCCACTCTGCAGAAGTGGATACAGTCCAAGATTGGGAGAAATCCAACAGATGATTGAATCCAGGGTTGTCTAGTAAAGCTTTACATGATGATAGAAATATACATCTGTGCTGTCCAAGATGTAGCTACTTCCCACAAGTGGCTCATGTGCATTTAATAAGTAGCCAGTGCAAGTTTTATTTATTTCTAATTAATTAAAATGAAAATAGCCACTGGAGCTATCTATAAATACCAAATCCAACCATACAGAACTAATCTAAAGCCCTAATTTTTTTTTGGATAAAGGTAAGCCCAGAGGGATCAGGGACTTACCTCAGTGGTAGAGTGCTTGCCTAGCAAGCATGAGGCCCTAAATTCGATCCCCCACACCAAAAAAAAAAAAAAAAAAAGCTCAGAGAATTTAAGAGACACAGACATGACCACAGGCTAGCCACGAGTCTCAAGTACTAATACTCCCCCTATTGGCATCAGGCTTGAGGGTTTTCACATTGCTTTCATGTGCACAAACCTGCCTTATTCTTCCATCAGATACATAGGTTTGACTTTCCACATTCATGATGCTCAGAGACAACTACTTGCCCGGTACCTGAAGGTTCTCCCCAGCAGCCTGAGACCCACTATGCTGTGCTGGCTCTCCATCAGAAGCAGTGACACCACCTGGGTGGGTAACAAGGTGAACAGCTACACAAAAGTTAACCAAGCTGGGTGAGGCAGCACATGCCTGCTATCCCAGTTGCTCAGGAGCTGAGTCAGCAAGACTGTCTTCCAACGTGAGGTTGACTGAGGTGCCGGAAGAAGATGACACTTGCCAGCAGAACCACAAAAGAATCTGTCTTCTGGTGTGGGACCCAGCCTTTGACCAAACAGTTATAAAAATTAGGTCTAGGATAGTTTTATCAGGTTGGGAGCTACAATTTATCTATCTCATATTTCATTATAGTGATCATGACCCTTGAATATTAGGACTCCACAAGTTCGTGGGACATCTCTTAAAATCTTACGTTCTTTTTGTACTCAAGCCTTACAGGCAAAAGATCTTCTAAAATTAGAACTGAAGCGCTGCCAACATGTCCTAATCAGACCAAAATTACCATTTACAAAAATTACTGACTACTAAAAATAAGAATAAAGAAGTGGCTCAGAGATACCACTTTACTAAATACGGGAATACACAGTACAACTCAAATCTCCACAGTCAGATGGTGGTCAGAACCAAACCTACAAGAACCGGGCGCAAAAGCCTAATTATGATTTGACTCAGATAATGGTATCACACAGCTCCTACGTGGGATGAGAGATATGAGTGCTTTTCTCCTTTGATTCCCAGGCGTTCTGGGTGGGTGTTTTCTTGGAGCCACCTCACTTCACAGAGGCAAATCCAGGCTTACATGGAGCAGTTTACTAAAAGCAGGGAGTGTTGTCGGCAGGGAGCAGAGAGCTTGGCTTTGATCGCAGCTGCAGGCCCCACCTGCTTAAAAAGGCAGCAGCAAAGACACAGCTCTTCCTTGCCTTGCTCAAAAACACAAAAAATCAGCAGAGATAAGCTGACAGGGAAAACATTACACAAACTGCTGACCCTGCTGCAGGCAGGAAAGGGCTGCCTCGGCTTTGCTTTGATTTTCCGAAGCCTGAGCCTGAGGGAGAGGCAGTTTGACTTTCTTCTTGCCTAGTGCTCCCGATGGCAAGGTGCATTCAGAAGGCGCCTGGAGGAATACTAGTGCAGAAGAAAGGGAAATAAATAAATAAGCAAAACAAGAACACAGGCTAAACGTGGTGGAGAGCTGCCATTAGCAGCCAGGAAGAAAGATCACAGCCCTAGTCTAAGGCAACTAGGTTTTACAGATTTTTGCTAAAACATAGAGGGCCTGAAGCGGTGGCTGGGATCTCTGTCACACTGCTGTCCTGCCTTGTGATGGAAGTAAGTATGTGCCATGAGTCTCGCTTCTGCATGCTCTATTCCTACTGTTGAGTGTGTGCCCCAAGAAGACAACAGAGCTGCTACCCATGTCTGTGAGGGGAGCTGTGAACAGCATGCATGAGCAGTCGCTTCTCCCTGACATAAACACGTAGGTTGTTCCCTGCCACTGCAAGCAGCCTAACTGCTGCCCGATGATCATCCACAGTGTGCCTTTAGAACACAGTTCAACATGTGCACCAGGCTGACTGGTGTGTGCATATCTGTTTTCCCCTGAGGCTCTCTGGAACCCTGCTGCAGTCTCCAAAATTAATTCCATTATCATGGGGTCACTGCTGCCATCCAGGTGCCACATGTATCAAGTGCCCAGGATTTGCTGGCCACATTGGTAGGCTCTCATAATCCAGCAGTGCACAAAAAAAACAGGGCTCCTGTTTGCATGGGGCTTGTAGTTTGGCAGGAAGAAAGTGCAGGCACCTCGGATCCAGGATCAGTGCTCCTATCCATTCAGTAGGCAAGGCCACAAGCTCTGCAGCCCGCAGAAGCTGGACAGATGGAGTACAGCAGGCAGGTGGGGGTCCGTGACAGACTGGAGAGCACTTGTCCCACATAATGGTGACAGCTGGCCCCAGCTCTAGCCAATTGTGACCATGTGGGGATGTGGGCCCAGCAACTGCCAGAACTTCCTTCATTTCGAGAGCAGCTATAAATTCAGACTTTTACATAAAGTCTCCCAATTTTTAAGTGCTGGGGCTGAGGATTTGGCTCAGTGATTAGAGTGCTTGCCTGGCAAGCACAAGGGCCTGAGTTCAATCCCCAGCACCGGAAAAAAAAAAAAAAAAAACAGTTTTTAAGTGCTGACAACCAATTTAAAGTTTTTAAAAATTCACTGAGTGACAAATGTGACCCAAGGGCTACTAGCTTACAACTTTTATATTTAAGGCTTAGTTCCATCTCCCCAGTTTCAATGCAACCCCAACACACCTACCATAGCTGCATGGCCACCTTATCACTGCTCCACATCAGATAGTGACCCTACCGAGTTTACCTCCCCCTTTCTTCCTGTGCCTGCTCAGATCCCACCCACCATTGGTGCCCTGATCAAGACCCCACTCTGCCAAGTCCTGCAGGCCGGCCTGAGTTCCTCTTCTCTGAATCATCTCTCTTATAATCACGTATCCTTGGTAGGGGGTGGGGGCTCACCAGGAAGTTCCCTCTCCATGCCCTCTGGGTATCTTGTCTTGTGTCCCCAGCCCGAATGCTCAGTAACAGACACCACACCGTATACTTTGCCAACAGAACACGCAGTGTTTACCAGGGGTCGCGTGCTCTGGAGGAGGACACAGACTGACTACTAGTGCAGTTAAGAGCTTAGGCTCTGAGGTCAAACAGGCCTGAGTTACCTCATCTCTCTGTGTTTCAATTTCCCTATTTGTAATCTGGGGTTAGATAATGGGGACATACCTCAGACTGATATGCAGCCTGTGAGATGAAGAGAGATAATGTATACAAAGCACTTAGCATAATGCCTGGCAAGCAGTAAGCACCTGATAAATGCTAGCTATTGTTCTTATGGACTGACTGTCTGATTGGGCTAGTGCTATTGTTAAAACAGCACTGTATCAAAGGACCTTTGCTCTTAGCAAACATTTATTGACCATTTACTCCATGTTAACATGTTTTAAACATACTGCATGTGCGAGATTATCTATTTTCCTAATTCTTCCCATTTTATAGATGGCTGAAGCAGAGTTTAAATGGCTTGTCCAAGAACATACAGAGATCTGAAGCTGCCAACTGGCTCCAGAGTCCACACTACTAACCAAGACATCCAGAGTCTTGCTACATTTTTAACAGCAGGGGACAACTTTCTGACTTCAGCCATCCAAAACTGAAAATAGAATTTGGCTTTGTAGACCATGGTTTAAGATGAGAGAATGATCAGGGCCTGGCTTGGGCCAGACTAAAATTTGACTGTTCCAAGAAGGATTCTGCTTCTTTGTCAGTCTGACCAAAGGCTTTCATCTCAGTGTGTTCAATAAACTAAGAATAATGAGGAAAGGAAAATACCTACAAGGTCCCCTAAGATTATAGCTGTCATTATGGAAGCAAAAACTGTGATACTGATTAATACTGGCTGGAAAGGTTATTTTGTTGATCACAGAAAAAAACCCTGTCTAGCCTCCAATATCCATGTTGCACGTAGCAAAGAGGCAATTGTGTGTCTTGCTTACCTTCCTGGAAGGCAAAGAAGGAAAGTGATGCCACCATAGTCCACGGGCTAACCATTTACGAACCGCAAGAAGATACGAGATGAAGTGGTGATCCTCAGGGGCTACTTGGCTTTGTAACACTGATGCCACCACCTGGACTGACCTGAGCCTAGGAGCCCTGTCTGCAGAGTGTAACAAGGCACATGGCAGGCTCTTCTGGTCTCTTGATGGGCAAGCTCAGAGCAAGGGGTGTGTGACTGCAAAGGTGACTGGATTCACATCTGACCTACAGGTAAGATCAATTTCAACCTGAGGGAAGGTGTCCCGTAGAAGAGGGCAAAGCTCTAACTTCACCTTTCCTCATTCAATAGTTTATCTAAGCTCATTTTAATTCCCTAAGGCCAGAAGCCATCTCTAATTCTTCCTCAGTTCTCCAGTATCTGGGCTGCTGCTGGGCATATAGGATGTTCTCCAAAAATGCTTACTGACAGATTTCAGGATTCAAGTTTACAAAGAGTATCACAAAGGTTAAGAGAGCAGGAAATAACCCGGATGAAAGAGTTTTGTTCTAAAAGGACTGTAACAGGTGGATGGAATACCTTGAATCCAAGGAGAAACTGAACAGGGACACATGTAGAGATCTTCAATAGCCAAGACAGAGGAGAATAATTATAGTTAAAAAAGAATGTTTCACACAAAAGAGTTCAAGAATTTCAGCTAATCACAACTTAGAATAAATGATATCTTAATGTTTCCAATGATTATTAGATAAACTCATAAACTACACTGACGAAGTAATGTCCAAAGAAAACAGAAGCAGCAGTTCCTTTCTGGCCAAACCTAGAGAATATTTCAAGAAAAGGCTCTGATCAAATTAAAGGGGGAAAAAAAAAAAGGATAAGGGGCATTGTTAAAGCACAGTTTGCTTTAAAGTGAGGTCAGGATGGGGAAAGGGCTAGGAATGTTGGACCTGTAAGAGCAATTTACAGGCAGAATGGCCTGACTTGGAAGACCCAGAAGAGACACAACAGTAATCATCTGGACAGTTCAATACAGACATTTAAAGAGAGAACCGACTGACTCTAAATGGGTCCCAAACGAAAACAAAAGCAAAGAGGTATGTTTTGGTCCAGATTAAAGGAGAACTTTCAAACAGTCTCAGCTCCTTCAGAGTCGAGGGCTTCTCTCATTCACAGTGAGTTTCCAGGCACTGAAGTCACTCAGGTCAAAGCTTAGCATTGTGCAGAGGTGTGATACTGGAAAGGAAACTGATGAACAAAATAAAAGCTTACAAAAGAAAGATTTTACCAGATGTTTCAGTTCCATGCCTAACTACGGTACATACGCTCATCATCAAAGAAGTAACAGCAATGTTAGCTTCAAGTCTCACAGAGGTGAGAAGACTTTGCTGGGGTTGCTGGTGAAAGGTAAAGCAACATATAACATTTCTGGACTGAAGAAAGAAAAAGAGAAAAGCTAAAGTACATGGGCCACTTGGGAAACTGTGAGTACTGTATATCCACTTAGCAGGGGACAGAAGGTGCCCAATCAGCAGGAGGGACAAACGAAGTTTAGAAGACAAGGAGAATGACAGGGAGGGTGATGAGCCCAGCCTAGGAATTTATCTCACACACAGGGAGAATGTCAGAACTTGTGAACAAGACAGCCATGGTGAAAGCAGTTCTGAGAATGGGCAGACCGGCGTTACTGAGTGAACACACAGGACGGGGAGCAAGACTATGATGGCGAGGAAAAGACAGGATGCTCTGACCGGAAAGGAGGAAAGGCAGGCCAGAATGCAAGGAGTGGAATGGAGACTAACAACAGGGACTGACAGTGGAACGATGGTATAAAAATTAGAAGGACCTGGGGAGGATCTGATGTTGAGTGGGGAATTAAAGACAAAAACACATGCTTGCTTCAGGAAATGCAAACATGGTACCTACATAAAGACAAGACCAAAACCCAAAATATCTAAAGGGACAGCTAGTTCCCCGACTCCTGTATCACAGCTTTACATCATACGTTCAAAGTACACTTTTCACATACACAAAATATAAAATTTTGTAATTATATCTGAATTTACTGGAAATCAGTAATAAAAAGTTTACTGAAGCAGTAGTCACAAAAATTAAATTCTCCAAGGCCAAAAAGAAGATATACCAGTCTAACACTGATCGCAAGAAAGCCAGAACAGTCATGTTAACATCAGACAGTATAGACCAGAAGGCAAAAGGCATTAGTGACAAAAATCGCTACATAATAAAAACTTTAATTCACCAGGCATGTAACAATTATAAACTATTAAGATCAAATACAAGCCTAAATACATAAAGTGAAAACTGAGAGGCCTATAGCAAGAAATTGGTAACACAGCCAACACAGTAGGAGAGTTTTACACATCTCATTCAAAATTGACAAGACGTGAATTGATATGAATGAAACAAACAAAATAAATCAGTAAGGATATAAAAGAATTAAACTGCCCAATTGACAAGTTTTGTCTTCATGTGAAATTTACAGAACATAGCAGCTAACCGAAAATATTATTTTCAAAAATAAAATTGAAAATGTATGAAAACTTATCATATGCAAGACATGAAATTAATATCAAGTAGATTTAAAAGAATGGTATAAAATTTTATGTAATTCCAATCAAAATACCAATAGCATACTTCACAGAATTAGAGAAAGTAATCATAAAATTCATCTGGAATGAGAAGAGACCAAGAATAGCAAAAACAATTCTGGGTAATAGGGGCAAGGCAGGGGGCATCACAATCCCTGAAATTATACAACCTGAAATTATGCTGTAAAGCTACTGTGATAAAAACAGGATGGTACAGGCAAAAAGACAAACCTGAGGATCAGTGGAACAGGTTAGAAGATGCAGAAACAATTCCAAACACACTCAAATACCTCATCTTCAACAAAGGAGTCAAACATCCTCACTGAAAGAAAGTTTCTTTAATAAATGGTGTTGGAAAAATTGGCTTGCCATGTGCCAAAAACTAAAACTAGATACATGTCTCTCACCATGTACTAAACTAAAATCAAAGTGGATCAGTGATCTAAACATTAAAACAGAAATACTAACTCTGCTGGAAGAAAGAATAGGAAAAACTCTTCAAGACATAAGCATAGGAAAAATATTTACAAACAAAACTCAGACTGCATGGGAAATAATACAAAGAATCAGTACTTGGGAATCACATCCTATTAAAAAGCTTTTGCACAGCAAAAGAAATCACCAACAGAGTGGGGTGAAAACTCAGAGTGGGAAAAAATTTTTGCTAGCTGTTCCTCAGACAAAGGTCTAACATCTAGATTATATAAAGAACTCGAAAAAATCAGATCCCCCAAATTTAAAGACCCAATCCTAGAATGGGCATCTGAAATGAATAAACACTTCTCAGATAAAGAAATACAAATGGCAAATAAATATATGAAAAGGTGTTCAATTGGCCATTCGAGAGATGCAAATTAGAACAATGTTAAGATTCCATCTCACTCCAGAAAGAACAGCTATTATCAGGCAATCAACCAATAACAAATGCTGGTGGGGCTGTGGGGAAAAAGGAACCCTCCTTCACTGTGTTGGTGGGAGTGTAGTCTGGTCCGATCACTATGTAAATCTGTACAGAGATTCCTCAAAAAACTACAACTAGAGGTTCCATTTGACCCAGCTATTCCTCTTCTTGGTATCTTCCCAGAAGAATTAAAAACATGGTACCACAGCGATATATGCACAACCATGTTTATAGCAACACAATTTGTAATACCTAAGTCCTGGAAAATACCCAATACCCAAATACCCAGCAACTAATGAATGGCTAAAGAAGATGTAGTTTTTCTATACAATGGAGTACTACTTTGCCATAAAAAGGATAAACTAGAGACATTTACAGGTAAATGGATACACCTTGAGAACATACTGTTAAGCAAAATAAATCACACACACATGAGTATATGTCGAATTGTTTTTCTGACATGAGAAACCATAAGTGTGAATAAGGACAAAAAGATATAATAGATATTATGTAAAAGAAAGATAATATTCAAAAGGGAGGAGAACTAGAGAGGGAGGAGGGGGAAAAGAAGGAGGGGAAAAAGAAAAGAAAGGAAAAAAGGGAAAAAAATGGAAGAATGTAAATAAAGCTGTTGTAAATAAGGAGGAAGGGGAGTGGAAAAAAGGAGTAGAGAACAGAGGGGGAAACCAAGACATATTATGTACAGGTACAAATTAACTATGATGAACGTGATCATTATGTATACAATGCACAAATACATGTTCTTGGTAAATAAATTTTTTAAAAAAGTTTTAAGGCAGGGGGAGCTGTAGCTCAATTCAAAGGCCTTGGGTTCAATCCCCAGTGCAAAAAACAATAACAACAACAACAAAACTTATATCTCTAAAAAATAAAATAAAATAAAATGATAATTCTTTGACAAAATGCAATAAAGTTAGAAATCAATAATAAGAGAAAAATCTAAGCATTTCAGGAGAAAAATCAAAAAAATCTGAAATGAACAGTAATGAAAATTCAGTGCATTTCAAAACCTGTGAAATGCATACAAAGGAGATATATGCAGGAAAATTTATAATCTTAAATGAAGAAATGCTAATGTGTCACAAATCTACATAAGAAGTACAAAATTGTACTTTTAAGAAAAAGTGCAGCATCAGGCACAAAGTTACCCAAGGTTACACCACCCTTCTCCCTTCCAGGAAACTCACTCCAAAAAATTTCTAAGGATCTTAAAGACACAGTACACCCTCCTATACTCTACTCCAGTCACAAATCCCAGAGACTTCTACTATAAAGGAAAAACCACTAAGAAGTGGAGGGCACATCTCTAAACTTAAACACATGCAAGTGGTCTGCATTCTAACCTAGCCCACTAACGGGGAACCTGACTGACAGCAGGGGTATGCATCTTAGATCACCCTTCTTGAGGACACCCCTAAGAACCTGTAAGAAACCCCAACTCTAGACTATGTACCTCTCTTGAGGGCTCGTGCTATTTTCTCTGAGTACTTCTTTAATTCTGCCTACTAAAACTCTGTCCGTGTCTCTCACTGACATGAAATTCTTTTTCTGTGACACAAAATCAGTGAATCTACAAACTACTTTGTGGATGAGTGAAGGTACCCATCTCTCCTTTGGAGGACCTCATGGGACCCTGTCTAGTGACAAGACTATTCTAAAATACAGAAAAAGCAATACCCCCAACTCATTTTCAGGCTAGTATAACCTTGATAACAAACCCAGAAAGAGATGGTATAAGAACAAAAAAGTATAGTCTTTCCTTTTCTTCACCCTCCCTTGAATGCATGCATACATATACAGCAAGATAAACCCAGCACCATATTCAAATACTACAAATAATCACGATGAGTTTATCCCAGGAATGCAAGGACTAATTTGTTAGAAATTTCATAAATACAATGAACACATCAAAGGAGGAGACATTAAGATCATCTCAAAAGATGAGGAAAATATGCACTGAAACCCAGTAACTATTTGAAATCAAAAACTCTACAAACTAAAAATAAGAGTTTAACTCAATAAGGACTATCTACAAAAGTTTGCAGTCAACACTGTATTTAATGATGAACCTCTGAAGCCATTTTCTTAAAGATGAATAACAAGATAGAAAAATACTGCACCAGCATAGCTACTCAGTATTGTACTAGAGGTCCTAGACCGCAAGTAAGGTAAAGAGGAGAAGAGAAAAGAAAGCAAAATAAAGGACATAAAGTCCGGAAAAGAAAAAGACCAAATTGTCATTACTGTATTTGTGTTACTACTATTGCCTATAAGAAAACTAAAGAAAAACTATATGTAAGAGTTCAAGTAGATTCGATAAGGTGGCTGGATACAAAAATCAACATAAAAAAGTGAACTGCATTTCTATATACTTTAAACAGGCAGTTTGAAAGTAATTATTTTTTAAGAAAAGATGCTATTTATAATCACAACCAAAATATAAAGCAATAAATCCAACAAAATATGTATAAACCTTTTATGGAAAAAATTACAAAATTTTACTGAAAGACATTAAAGAAAACTTTAAATACTGGGCCATACCATGTTATTGGAAAAGAGACTCAATGTTTTAGTCTCCCTAAACTGATTAATGGATTGAAAGCAATTCCAATCAAAATGTTTTTCATGAAACTTGACAAGCTGATTCTAAGATATAAAGCTATGGTAATTAAGAAAGTATGGTATTGGCACACGGCAGACAAGTAAACCAGTGCAACTGCATGGACAACCCAGAAACAGATCCATGCCTGCATGTAAACTTGATTTATAACAGTGTATGAGGCAAGGGTAGACCATTTAATAAATGAAGCTGGGATAAGGTTATCCATATGGGAAAAAATGAAACTGATCTCCTATCTCTTAACATATAAGAAATCAATTCCAGGTGGACTAAGAGCTTAATGCTAATCACACAAAAAAATAAAAACTTTAGAAGATGCTATATGAGAATATCTTTACGACAATGAAATCATAAAGACTTTTCTTAAACAAGAAACAAAAAGCACATCTATAAAGGAACATATTGATAAATTCTACAACATTAAAATTAAAAACTTCTGTTTATGAAGACACTACAAGGAGGCTGAAAGATAAACTATAACTGGGAGAAAAATGTGTGCAACATACTTAACCAATAAAGAACTAGTACCCAGAATGTTGTAATACTACTACAAATCAAAAAGAAAGACAGCCCTATTTTTAAAAATGAAGAATAAAATAGAGACATTTCATAAAAGGGGAAACACTACTGGCTCAAAAATATATGAAAAAAATGTTCAGCATCATTAACAATCAGAAAATGCAAATTAATATGAAAGAAGCTATTTTGTTCCTCTTAATATTGTCAAATCTTAAAATATGAACAATATAAGTACTGTACTGGCATTAGAATAGAATGAGGGAAATTCTCCTATATCACTGGTGAGAGAGCAAGTTGAAATAAGTTGGTGCAATCGTCTCAGAAAATGGTTTAATATTATCCATTTCTACCCTACAATTGCCCCATAAATCCCAGCACTTGCACTGCTAGGTACAGGGCTTATCCAAAAAACTGCATAAGCCCACCATGAAAATGCACAGTGATGTTCAGAGCAGCATTCCCAGTAACTCCAACTGGAACCCATCAACAGTACAGTACAAAGAACAACAGATACATCGTAGTACAGTAGACAGTGGTATAGTATATAGCAGGAAAATGAAAGGATAAACCACAACCTATGCATCATCAGAAATAAATCTGAAAAAAATTATGGAAAGAAGCAAGTTAATAGGAGGCCATATACAATATGATTCAATTTATAAAAAGTTCAAGTGCAAGTAAAACTAAAAAGTAAATCTGGAATACATACATAAATGATAAAACCATAAGTAAAGTAATGATTAACACCAAATTCAGACTGTGGTTAGCAGTCTCACAGGGAGCCTCTGGGAAACTGTACTATCTAAATTTAAAAGCCAGTATTTCTACCATTTAGGATAACAAGACCCCAAGTGATACAAAATAAAGGCCCCATCTGGCAGAACTCTCTGCCATACCTTAATAGCATAGCCCATCTTATCCTGGCAGGTTCTGTCTGAAATGAGATGACTAATGGAAGCATGTTACACTGACTTATACAGACGAGGGGAAGATCTGCCTAGTTTTGTTTAAAGACTAGAGCAAAGCTATTCTCACATAAACCTGGAACAAGACTAGATCTTTAGGATAAAATATAAGATAAGCCGAGGACTTACCACATGAAGATCTGAGATCTGAAATTTACATGTGAAATCCCAGATCACAGAAACACTTTTGAAACATAAGGGTGTGTTGTGCTGTGGCACTCCAAATACACACTTTCCAACTGGAATTTTGAAAGCCCAGTTTTTTTGATTAATCCAGTGCTTAACAGAGTGGAGATCTTTTACCAACAGTTTCATTCAGATCACTTTAGCTTACATAGCATAAGTGAATCCTTTAACTGCTGTGTCCATTAAAACAAGTAGGTAAGACACACGCTGACGACTGTAATTTTAAGAATCAAGTTGAAAGAGAACACAGTTTCTTCCAGTAAGAGGTAAACGCTTACTCTCCTTCAATATTAGGATGTACTAACGATGGAAATAAAATCTAAATTGGCTGGCAAGCTTACTTGGGATCGCATGTGGTACTTAATACTACGTGTGAGAAGGTGCTTTGTTCTTTGCTCAAGAAAGTACTGGGGGTTTTAGTAAGAAATAAAAATGACATCCCTGAAGAACAACTCTGGGTGTGTATGTGTCCTGGCTTTATACTGCAAGAAAGAGTTGGGAGAAAATAAGGCCATGGCTTTTCACACGTCACTCTGTTGTGTAAAGTACACCACATAATTATGAATCTGTGATGTAAAATGGTATCTCATCCAGCAAGAAACCAAGTGCAAGCCACCTAAACTAAGGGCAAACATGCCATGACACTACAAGTGTGTTCTACTGCTTGTTGTGTTGGTACAAACCTCATAACAATGCATGTTAGCCTTTTAATGATATGCTCTTCCTCTCTTTCTCTCTTTTTCTCTCTTTTTGTGTAGGGTAAGACAGGGTCTTGCTCTGTAGCTCTGACGGCCTCAAACCTGAGATCCTCCTGTCTCAGCCTCCTAAGTGCTCAGATTACAGGTGTGTACCAACATGCCTGACTTGTAATCTTACATAAATAATAAAATGGTACACCAAAACAGTGGCAGAAACTCTGTAGTACCAAATTACCACGTGACTTGACTGTTAAATCTGTATTTAGGAAAACTCAAACAGGTATTCATGAATTACCTAATTATTATGTTTATTTCATTTCACATAAGAGCTTTCTTTTCTCATTTATTTGCTCAGTTAGGCTTTTTTTAAAACTGTATTCACTTCTATAATATTCTGCAACATTGGAGGAATAAACATTGTACCAAGCATGTATTGTAAGTTCTTAAAATGCATACATAAGAAAATACATGTATGGGGGGGGTATGTGTTTGCTATACAACATACCAAAAAATAAGTACAAAATACAAAAGTTGCCCTTGTGTCCACAAACCAGAAATATTTTATTAACAATAATGTGCTTCTTGCTAAGATTCTGCTCTGTGAGCAAACATCTATAATGTCACTGAGCCATTCAGTACACACAGCTCCAGCTGACTTTTTCACAGCAGTCTAGTATCACTGCCTCCTAAACAGCAATTTCTAATCCACTGCCCTTGACAGCTGACTTCCCATGAGAAAACCTCTACAGTGACAGTATGTCAGCACCAAGGACCACACCCGCCATAGCAGGTACCGGGACAGTTGGGATTCAACTGTATTCTCAACTGATTTAAACAAACAAAGCACAAAGAACGGAACCATTCACAACTTCAATATTTTAGATAAAGACGTCTGATCTAGGGAACTCTGTCATGTAGGCTTCTGTCCATGGGAAACAGGATTGATCAAGGGCCACAGGTCATACCCTCCATTACATCACAGATCACTTGCCCATCCCCCGCTTGGACACATAATCTGGAGAAGAAAAGGGTGCGGGATACATCCTGGAACTGAAGGTGGAACACCTTCTTCCTTCGCAACTGGCTCCTGTTTTCTGTCCTTAGACACACTGATACACAGGGGACAGGCTCTGACGTGGCCAATCCTTCAGTCTGATTTCTCAGGGATCCCACTTGGCAGTCCAGATACCACATTCTGGGATGACACTGCTCAACATGTAAGGCATAAACAAGTGATCTAATATCCAAATATCCACCCATTTATACCTCCAACCCATCTTAACTTTCTCATTCCTGGACAAATAAACATTCCCAGAAAGTTACATGCTTCCTTTGTCATTCACTTGATATTCAACATCTGTGTGTATGAGTACATATGTGCTGTGACCAGGATATGATGAGTAGTACATTCATTAAAGGGTCCTACAAGAGATAAATTTGCACTGTGTAAAGAGAAGGTTTACACAGTGCTTCTGTTCATTGAAACTCTTTACTGAGTTAAAAAACTTTCAATGCAATGAGCATTTTCCGAGTGTCACTAATAAGTGTCATTTTGCTAAGTGCTGGGGTACCTTTGCCCTCTAGGACATTCACAGTCCAGATTTCTTTGGACCCTTTTCCTTGAATCAGTGATTAACAATCAAATCACGAAATTATGCCTCATGGATTCATACCTCTTGAGATTAAATCTATTCACACAGCCCACATATAACTGTTCATTTCAAATTGCATTCTTTTTTCTCAGAATGATAGTTGGCTTTTGTTCTTTAATATTTTAAATTAACACATTAGAATAACATGATTGTTTATTTCAAATTCTTCTCAAAATGAAAGTTGGCTTTCGTTCGTCAATGCCTTCAATTAATTAACTCAATGCCTTCGATTAAAATATATAGAAATACCACAAGAGAACCACCAAAGCAAAAATTAGATAAAGCTAAGCTGTGTGTCCTGAGAAACATGCACTGCTTTCCTGAGAAAGTCTCTGCATTCAGAAGCCAGGCTTCTTTCTCCCCAGGGAAAGCAAGGAGTGAGCCCCTATATCCGGCAAAGTCTCACACTCCAGCTGGAGTTTTATGTGTTCGACTTAGGCTAAGCCAGTGGCGGAGACTGCTGAGAGTCTCTGAACACCACCTCTAATGTCACAGGATAGGTAGCCTTCCTTTAGGAGTGGAGCGTGATGAGTATGCTTCTTGGAGAGAATACAGATAAAGATGATCGTTCTTCGAAGCAGCTGCTAAGCTTCTGATCGAGGGTCCCACTGCTAAAAACTGTATGGTGCATATCCACAAAACATTTCTGCCATCTCTAAAACATTAATGAAGCTTAAATTTTCTCTAACCATTGAGCTAAATCCCCGGCCCCTTTCTTAAAAATAAAAATAAAAAAGTATTACTGTCTTTCTATACCCTAAAACAATTGTTTTATGGGGTTGCTGATAAGTGTACCTCGCTTAGGAAGTCGTGACAGGAGAATAAATGTGTAAATCAAAATTACAGCTTAGAATATTATAAAACTCTTTTCAGAAAAAGGATGCAAGACAAGTACAGAATAGAAAACATGACCTGCTTCATGAAAGCACTAATTTATCACTTTCACAAAAGCCATAAGGTCCTGGGCAAAAAAGACAATGGAAATATATAATAGTTAACATTTTCTTTAGTATAAACCATTTGAAAGGCCACACAAAATGAAAATATCTAAACATGGGATCAGAAATTTGCTGATAACCATCTACTAAAATTCACTTTGTCAGATTCTTTCAGCACTCTGCTATCATCTATATTTCTGAATGAAAAACAATTTCCTAGAAAGGTGTGTAAATTGAGAACATCAGAAGAATAATCAATGGTAAAATTATCTACAATAACTATCATGTAAGTCACTTAAAATCTGGAAACATGCCTCGTGGAGGTCCCTCTCCAAACACTACACGGCCAACAACACACTTCAGAGCTCTATTTATTATTTTCCCAGCTTCTATTTATTCAAGAGAGTGGTCAGAGCAGGAAATGGGACAAGTCAAATGCTCACAATCAATCTCATCACCTTCACAACATGCTGTGAATGTAATTAATCCTCTATTTATTTAGGGGACTTCACACCCCTTACATTAAGACAGAAACTCCCTGCTGGCTTGAGCTGAGATAATTATGTTATAACAAGGGTTGGGTTTCAATCATAATAGGCAGAAGAAAAAGGAAATTGTACTTGAAGTTGTCAGTTTTTTTTAAAGAGCTTGCGTGTGACTCTATTCAAAGGACGCTCTTGACAAAGCTCTTCTTAAACGGCGCACTCTCTAAGTGCGATAACCACACATATGCCACATTAATCAACGTAAGCCTCTCCTCTGAATGGGATGTTTCCTGGCACAGGGGAAATCCCACACAAGGTACAGAATGCTGATTTACAAAACCTGGATAAATCAATCACCACCCACACTGCCATGATCCTGTGGGTCTCCTCCCAAGAGCTTTGAGGTAAAAGAAATACACACGAACAAGGAGGTGAAGGAAAACATTTGTTCACTCTGTAAATCACGGCTCCAGCAAGCCAAAACCAAGAGCCTGAGAAGTCCAGAGCCTCTTACAAGAAAGAGAGACCAACCTAACACAGCCACCCCAGCCACAGAAGGACCTGATGCACAGGCCCCTCCTCAGATACAGGCATGGCATTTCCCTGCTGATTCACCTCTGGGAATGGTCATCTTTTTCACAAAAACTACCAATCACACTTACTGCTTTAAACTGCTTCTCCTCAAGTAAAGTAATACAAAAATGTAAAGTCTTGTCCAACTGCTCTATTTTATCAATATATTAAAATCATCATGCCTAAGGTACATGTATAGGTAAGAATGACAAATGAATTATATTTTGAAAAATATGCCAACTACCTCCCCCCTGCAAAGGCCTAGATTCATGATGATTAGAATGCCTATATGTATTAAGCACCTCAAGTATCTGGATATCTTGATAATATTTTATAACCTTTCAGTAGCATTTAAGCTCTTAATCAAAATGTTCAAGAAACTGAGCATTACTGATTTGGGTTCCAGTTTAAAAACAAAACAAAGAAAAACAATAAAACAAAACGTGGTCACCCAGACTAGAAAAAGGACATTAGGTTAAAATGTAAGAAAATCCAAATAAACTTTAGTTAATAATAATGTATCAACATTGATTCATTAATTTGTGACAATTACACCATTCCAATATAGGAAGTTAGTAATAAGGAAATTGAATGTGGGGTATTCGAGAATTCTCTGCACTATCTTTGAAATTTTTCCATAAATCTAAAACTATTCTAAAATATAAAATTTATCTAAAAAAATAAGTAGGATAAAATTACAAATTTTAAAAAGCCGAAACAAAGAAAAAAAGAACAAAAAAACCCCATTAAACATTAACATTCAGATACATATTGTTAGTTTTTTCAATACACTTAGTTATAAGTAGCATTCATATCTTACAAAGGGTTATTTTAGTCTTAAACCTGCAGGAACATTTGTAATCCTATATTTACCAGCACATTTCCTGTAAGAGAAGTCTAACGAAGAACCACGGTCCCTGGTGGGCACTGCTGAACTCCTGGCGATAAGGTGAGGAGCCATTAAGTAAATCCTTTCCTACGTGAAGCCACACTGAATGGATACAAGTGAGTGGATATTGGCTGTACTCATCTTTTCTTATGGAGATAAAACCCACTTCCATACAGGATGAATTTGTGGATTTAATTAAAAATAAACAGTAAAACTAAAGAGCAACTTGACATGCCAGAATAAGTATCTAACCAAGAATGATTTCAATTCAAGGGAGGTTTAACGTGCTTGAAATTACGCATAACTGTTTCTCGAAATTTCTACACGCAACTCATTAGCAGCAAATGTAACACTTAATATTTACCATTTGTCAGAGAAGTAACTTCCCATACAAAAGAGAAACCACCTCGAAGATCTGATTACCACTTTGCAGGCCTGAATTGAACAGATTCCTGAAATAGCCTTCTCTGCTGGCGATTATGAATATTAGTGACACGGGTGACAGTAGGTATCACAGTCAGTGTCCTCCCAAGGTGGCTGCACGTCCCCACACATTCTTCTCTGACAAGAGCACCACTCACTACTGCCAAAGTGGACCCCAGGGCTGAATGTGTACCACGTTAGGGAGAACCTCTTCACCCCACCATGACCAAGGCACTCAGACAGGGACACACACTGGCCTACAGTCCTCCTGCCCTGGAACTACAAACCATACAAACCAGAGGCTCCGGTCCGCCTCTGCTGAAGGTAAGGACGTGTCCACTCAGAACTGTGGAGGCCGGCCTCTCCTCCATGTGCAGAGACATAGTAGACCGGCAGTGTCTTGCAGAAAGTAGCCACATGAAACCACAGATAGAGGGCAAGTCAGTTCCACACAGCTCAAATTCTAAAGGCCCAGCTGTATCCTACTCCTGCATTCCAGCAGATACTCTGAAGTCTCTGAATAAAGCCCTCTGTTTTTACTGTCACAAGTCTGAATGACTTGCTTGCATGTAACCAACTGACTCTAAGGCAAAAATACTGACAGTTTCTAGCACACAGACTGGAGATACAAGGATTTCTTTTCCGGCCCTGTTATTAAAACCTCGTGACCATAAGCTAACAGGAGACTCTCTCATTCAACAATAAAGGGATACTTCGAGGATAAACTATGATCCAAATACAAACAGCCTCACATCCATTCTTACCCTTCCAGCACAGCAAGCAGGAAATCTGTTCACCACATTGCTTTCATATTTTCTTTGTCTTTTCCTCTGCATGGCTATTTTCTTAACCTGGAATACATCCAGTCCTGATTACCATCATATTCATATGGGTAACACAGTACTATGGAACGAGAGAGCATTTTTACATTTTGCTATTTAATTTACATCTGTTCTTTGTCCAAATTTTTCTCCATTCATCTTTCCCAGCTGTACTCCCAAATGTTACCAGCCATCTCTTTCTGAAGTTCCTCAGAGGTCTCAAACCACATTTCCAAGACTGAACTCATCTTCTCTCCCAACTTACACCCTGTGCAGTATCAAGTCATGTCAGTGAATGCATCTTCTACAGCCCAGGTAACCAGCCAGGTCAAATCCTGGATCTCACCTTTCCCTGCCCCGCAAAGCAGTCACTTGCCTGTCTCCTCATCCCACTCTCTGAGTCTCCTTCCCTCTCACCAGCCTGGCTCAGAATCATACAATCATCCTTTGGCTGGGGGCTCATCCTCAGACCCAGGCTTCCAATCCAGAGCACCGCGCTCTGCCCCACCGGGTTCACCGGCCCTGGCTCAAGCACTTGCTCCACACTCCCAGGAAACAGCCTCAGCATCTTTACAGGGCTGCAGCCCTGCGGGAGCCTCACTAGCTCAGTCTCCCCTTCCCTAAAGGCCCCGCCACCACTCAGCACTGTTACATGGACCCCAAGCTTCCGCATGAGTTTTGGTGGGGACAAACCATTTTCTTTTGGGGGGGGGGAACAAACCATTTCTGAATCACAGCAAGAAGCTTTTTCTTTTTCTTGTATCCAAAACTAGCTGGGTATCCTTCCACAGCCCCTATACATCCCCACTGTAGCCACTATCAGGTACAGCACAATATTCTGCATTCCCCACTAGGATGCTCAGCTTTATGATGACATTTCTCAGCCAAATGCGGTGGTGCATGCCTGTAAATTCAGCACTCAGAAGGCTGAGGAAGAAGTATCATGAGTTTAAGGTCAGCCTGGGCTACATAGTGAGAACCTCACTCAAAAACAAAGCAGAACAAGAAAACAAATGATGCCATGTCTCTGTTACTCAGGAGCATATCCCCATCACCGGTGTCGGCACTTGGCACATGGTGGGGCTCAATAATGCTGAAAAAGATTCCATTATTCCACCTGTACGTTTAATGCTGATGCTGCCCCTCTACACAGGAGCCAATCGCCCTCTTTTGGGAAGACAACGAGGAACAAGTGCAAGCAAAAGAAAGAGGTACATGTATGTGCCCATGCAGTTCTGAGGAGCATAATCCTGTCTCCTACCAAAGCATGTAACCAGAGCAGCATAAAGGAACCAATGAGAGCAGTATAAAACAATGGAAAACCTTAACTTATCAAAAATTGTTAAGATTTCAGGGCTGAACTAGTTTAGGTTCACTTAAAACTGGGAAAACTAAGGTCCAGGATTTATGAAATGAGATATAACTATTTAGTGAGAAACAGTTTCCCTCTACAAAACTTTCCACTTTAGTTAGTGTCCAAAAGGTCATAAAAATCCCATTTAGGGCAAAAAGTGTGCTAAAAAGCAGTGAAAAAAATAAACATACCAAGAGAATTAATTAGTGTCAACTATCTGTCACTTTTAGGCAAATACTTTCAGCATTTCAGGGACACATTTTTTTTTTTCTTCTGTGACTATTTAGCTTTTAAAAACTATACTAGATGGCTGGGGGTGTACTCAGTGGCAGAGCGCTCCTCTGGCCCCAGTACACCACAAACTGCACTAGAAGGAAAAAGTGATTTAACACTTTAATTACAAGCTCAGATTTGTCCTGAGAACAGTCAGGATTTTAGATTTTAGTTTTACTTAAAAAAAAAAATTTATGTAACAAAACCAAAATAATATCTTACTGGAACTCTTGCCATTTCAAAATGGACCATGAATTAAACTCAAATGGTTTTAATGTCAAATTTTCTTCAGTGAGCATATGCTCTTTTTAAAAACTAAATCAGTTATTTTTTTAATAATATACCTGATGGATAGCGTATTATGAAGGGAGATGACTTACTGTATAAAACAGGTATAAAGTATGTAAGTATAAAACAGGTTACAAAATAATAGGTACAATATTATTTCCACTGGTTTAAAAATGAGCTGGGAAATAACAATAGAGGAAATATTAAAATACGAATCCTGGTTGCTTTAAATGAAGTGACTTTCTAAAGTCACATGGCTGATGAGAAGTAAAGCTGGAATATATTATATTTCATTTTTTTCCATCCTGCTCATATAAAAGGTATATAAGCTGCTAAATTTTCAAGGGTCAGAACTATCAGTGCTTCTAATGATGGCAGCCCACACGAGCAGAATCAAAGGAAATCTGATTTTGAGTATAGCTAACTCAGTAAAAATAAGCTATAGCTGATTCACATTTTTTAAAGTGCTACATTTTTTTTAAACAATGAAAAATGCTTCTTGAATTGGCTCTAGTAGGTACCATTGAATTTAACTACAATTCACTGTGCTTACAAGGAACTGTGATAGGGAGGTTGGAGATTTAGCTCAGTGGTAGTGTTTGCCTAGCAAGCTCAAGGCCCTAAGTTTGAGCCCAGCATTCCCCAGCTCCCTAAAAGAGAACTGTGATAGGACCAGGTAGAGCCTCCCTACAGTGGTACAGGGAGAAGAGATACCATCCAGATTACTAAAATACAAACAGGTATGAAATGTGCCCACTGATCACTCAATCAAGTGCTGTGAGACCATCTGTGAAGAAGAGGAATGATTCGTCAACTCTTTTCCCTCTGGGAAAAGTACTCTGAAGGGAGGCTTTTGTCTTTTTTCTTCCACATTCCAGAAGACAACTGGTTATACAGATAGCATATATGGAAAAACATCTGGAACCTGAAGATGTAACACTACGACAGAACTATCTTTTATAAGCCATGACCTCAAGCAAATTGATTCCTCTTGGTACCACCCAGGGAGTATTTGCTATCACGGGCACTACACAAATCTTCCAGTAGGGCTTACAATAAAGGATGGCAGATGTACTTTTCCAGAAAACTAATTATAAAATCTGTAACTCAGAATAAGAATCCAGGAGCTCTCGTGTTAAGATTTGCAAATATTGCCTGTAAGACACAGATAGCCCAAGGAGAGATAACTCCATGGTACTAAGACAAACTGATGATAACTGTTGCTCTAACTGCATGAATTTCAAGTAAGAATGACTTTGCTGCCTACATTCCAACAGGTTTGTGCCAAAATAAATGTCTGACTATAAAAATGGAATTCTACTACAATTGCACACTTGTCTGGTATTTCAAATAAAATTTTACAGTTTTTATTATTATAATCAAAACCATCGAAATAGACTAAAGAAAATACACAACTGTTTCAAAACACAAAATAAGGTGCTCCATTTCACTGGTGTATTATATGAAGATATAAACTAGAAGGCAAAAAGTGAAGAAAAATTAGTTATGAAGATCATGAATATACTCTGCAGTATAATTAATTCAGAGCTGAGAAAGTTCAAAACAAGATGATACTAGAAAGCCCAATCATGTTGTGCTTATAAAATTAAGGACAAAATTAGAAACTGAAAAATTACATAAATGAAGAAATGTTATAACAAAAGAAGAGAAAAATAAATCTTTAATACACAAAGTAAAAACAAAGCAGTCCATTTAGAGAAAGAAAAGTTACATTCAAATTGGTAAAGTTGAAGAACCTACTTTTAAAAGAACTCTTTGAGAAGTTCCTAGTGGTTGCCCTCTTGTACCTCACTCTCCAATACATACATTACTCCTTTTCAAAAACAAATTACCATCATCAGAAATATTCTCACAACTTAAAACCAAGAGAAACAAAATTCTTAAGAGAAAGTAAGTCTGATAATTCCCACATCAATCCGAGGATCTATATCCTTCTACTTTAAAAGAATGCAATCTTCTCTGTTAATGAGGGAGATAACAAACAGAAAAACAAGCACTGATGGAGATGGGATCCCGTTATAAACCTCAATACTCATTACATGTTTATAAAATCCCTACTCTTAAAAAAAAAAAAACCCCACACAGATAGACTATTGCAATTTAATTTTATTATGAAAATGGAAGTAACAACAGGAAATGGCAGCAGGGTACTGTATTTGATAAGCTCAATTAGCAGGAGGATCAAATGAAGTGATGACATGCCATTATGACCTCGGGGGTTAAAGATTCAATTTTCCATCTGGCCAAACCAGGATTTCCAACACAAATGCTGACACCACCTGCTGTATGTTATTAGGTGATATCTTGAGCAATCCCTAAGCATTTTCCATACAACAGGTATAGCCTCAAGTTATTTTTTTTAATATTTCACCCTGTAATATAATTACTTCCCCATGAACAGAAATCAAAAATAAATTCTATATAATGGCTCAGTCAAAACAGCCATAATAAAAGCCATACTAAAGCATTCATTTACCAATCACCATGATAATAAAAATATCATGATTATTTTCCTTCTAAGTCATGACTAATATTGTGCCATCATTTCCTTCAGCACCCAGGAAGCATTCCAATCAAAAGTTCTCTCTATGCCCTCAATTAATACTTCTAGCTAGTGAAATGGATAACTTGGCCACATGTGGTAAGAACTGGATCTACAGAACTCCTTCACTAAATAAAAATTCACCACATGTTTGAATTTCATAGTTAACCTACCACGTTTTCTTGATGGAGGCAATAGTAAACGCTTTGTCAAAATTTTACACACCAAGTGCTAGAGCCCATTTGTGAGTATTCGGATGTGTCAACACACGTTACCAAGAACCATGCTCTCAGGCACTGAGGCTTGTACTTTCTATACTTCGTACTATGGACTCTAAACCAGAAGACCAGTCAATGAATGCACAGCTCTCATGCGGACTGGGTTTGCATCCAATGGTGCTTACACACATTAGTGTACACACTCACACTATGCTATAAATATTAAACTACAGATGCCGGTTCACATGTTCAGTCTTGAGACTGCACAATGGACAGCAAGGTACAGCAATGAATACCCAGAACTTTCTGTTGAAACACTTACTTTCCAGTCTGTACCCATACCAACTGCTTCTAATAAAATTACCTTTTCACTACCTGCACCTCCTTCCCTAAGCAAATTCGCCAAGCTTCCCATGTTAATCTAGTTCTTTCTACAGTGTTTGTTAGCTACATGGATTCCTTTCTTATTAAAACTTATTACCCAGTTATTTTATTTGCTTCCTCTTGGGTAAGTGGTGTTTCAAAAATGTGAACATATAAAAATTCCTTAGTGAAACAAACTTACTTGGCTTTCTGAATCCACACACAGTAGTCTGAGATGTAGAGGTCATTCAGAATGTAAGCTGGGTCGTTTTCCTGAAAAATTTTGTGGATATCCAGGAGACACTTCAAAACTGCACTTTTACCTGAAGGAAATTAAAAACATCAAATCATTCTCAAGAAAAAGACATATAATTTTTTAAACTGAGAAATTCAGATCCTAAGAGATAATACATTTAAAGTAGTCAGATCTTGCTGGGTGTGGTGGTGCACACCTACAATTCCAGGACTCAAGGTTTAGACAGGAGGGTTGCTGAAAGTTTGATGGCAGCCTGGTCACACAGTGAGTTCAAGGCCAGCCTGAACTACATAATGAGATTCTGTCTCAAAAAATTAAAACTAAAAATTAGAAAAAAGTAGATCATATGTTAATCATTTTGTAAGAACATTTTTAATATTCTTTTACTACATAAAAACATACCGGTCCTAAAAAAAAAAAAAAAAACCAGTCCTATTATGCCCAAACCTCTTCTTTCCTTAAGGACTATGAATGTCTATTGTTACAGCTGACTAATTGTGGCTACCATTAAAATTATATGAAACAAAACTAAGTCAACTAACCAAAAGGAAGTTTGCCAAACCAAATGAATATTTAATTAGATATGTTCTTGTAAGTCAAGCTTTCAAATTAATATGGAAAACATACTTTAATTTTTAAACTTCTTTGTTTTTTATGGTAACACTTTTTATCAAGGAATTATCTAGTCCAACAAATTTTTTCACCTTAAAAAAATTGAAGAAAATGCAGATTGAGAAGTAAAATAAGACAGCACCGCTTCGGAACTGAGCTGACAAAAAAACACCTGAAAAAGAGCCATTGAGTTTTAAAGTCTTGTTCAACGGAAGCAGGAGATGGTGGGGGTATGAATGAGGACAGGTGCTCAGGTGGTGGAAAAAGGGACATATCCAAGAAAAAAATCAACGAGTTTTTGTTAAAAACCACCCAGCTTACTTCTTTCTGGTTGTTAAGTGGACCTAATTTTACTCTGACCAGTCTACAAAAGGAACTTTTCACAACTCAACAATTCCTTAGGTGTTGCAAACTCCAAGGCATTTTCTGAAGGTTATTAACTATGAGGTAAAGGACAAAATCTACAGTGGTATCACTCCCTTTGACTGTAAAATACACCACTCTCCATGTAATAGTCTCATTCTTTACAGTTCTGAAATACGAAAATGCTGTATATTGATTTCATAGATACTCAATTGTCTTCATCAACATTTCCCACTTGACTTTCAGATTATAAAAGAATCTGAAGGGGGCTGAGGGTTTAGCTCAGTGGTAGAGCACCTGGCTAGCAAGTGCAAGGTCCTGAGTTCGATCCCCAGCAATGCCCTCCCCCACCAAAATACAGAATCTGGAGCTAAATGATGGCATCTCAAGATCTCTAAATTGTTGCCGCTAAATTTGTTTGTTGTCGTTCTTTTTAGTTAGACAGGGTCTTGCTATGTAGTCCAGGCTGGTCTTGAACTCACGGCAATCCTCCTGCTTCAGCTTCTAGGAGTGCTGGAATTACAGGCCACTAATTTTTTAATATACTTAACACCAGGAAGGAAATTTCAAAGAGCAGAATTCCTATTTGGTGCTTAATTACCAATACCTGGAAGAGAACCTTGAAGCTGTGGGTCTTGATTTAAGCAGTGTAAGAATGAATGACAACAATCCCTCACCATTAAACCCTTGCAGTATCTTTTATTCCATAATCTCAAGAACAAAATTCTGAGGATTTTTTCCTTGGAAATGTCCCTTTCTCCACCACTGCCTGAACACCTATCTCCATTCACACTCCCATGATCATCTCATGTCTAGATTTTAGCAATCTTCCTGCCTAGCTCTCCTGTTCCACGCTCTCCCCAATACACTGCTCTCCCTGAGTCTCTTCCTTGTGTGTGCCTACCGGGCTTTCTATGGACTTGACTCCTGGCCTTTGCTCAATTGGCTCCTTTTTTGTTTGTTTGTTTTTGTTTTTTCCTCCATTTGACCCAGCCTGTTGTCAAGGTCTAGCTCAAGTCTTTGTCCCTGCAGGAAGCCCTAGGCTGACTCCCTAGTCCTCAGGGTCCTCTACTAAGCCCACAAGTGGCTTAGTTATTCTCCCCACCAGCTCCCCTGCTCACATTATGCTACCTTTATATTCTTGGTGTGATCAGTCTAGATCACAACATCTTTATTATTCACAAGTAGGTAGCAAGTCCTCCAAAACAGTTCATGTCTTTCTAAAAAATGTTAACTATGTGGCTTCCTTACACGCAGATGGGAAGAATGCCAATAAAAACCCCACTGCTAGACTGGTTGTTAAAAGAAATAAATAATACTTAGGAGGCTTGAAACTACAAGATGCCAAGTTTATTTGGATATGTCAAGGACAGAGCTACAACTTATGAAAGTGGCCAGGTTAACTATGCGAAATGATTGGTGTGTATTTCCCCACCATAAGCCTATTTTTAACTAGAAAGAAGGTAATGTTAAAGGCAGAATTTCATAAAAGAAGGAAGAAATATAATCAGAACTGATAAAACCAAGTTAGCCACACAACCTACATTATCCAAAGAACCAAGGGAGAGCTTAACTTGTAAGAATTGTTAAGAGTTTCAATTGCAACAGAGAAGAAAATGGTCAGACCAACATAATCCAGTTAATTTCTCTCTTCCTTTCTTATTTTGCGGGGGAGGAGAAAGGTGGGAATGAGTTAATTTAGGTTTATGATAATCTACTAATTAAAGTTTCAAAAGTCAGTAGAAAGTCTTCACCAGAAAAACAATTTGCTCTCCAGTGTAGCAGCCCCAGAGTACCGGCACCCAAGACCTGCCGCCTTACTACCGCAAGCAAGTTCACGGGAGGCACAGGACTGGGAGGAAGGTTTGGCGGGAGTAGACGGTTCCATGTACAGAACTAGGGAGAGGAGGCAGATGAGTGTGGAATGAGTGACGAGAGGAGGAGAGGATGCAATCAGGACTGGGTGAGGTGGTCTCAACTCAGGTGAGGACCGTGGGGATAAAAGACCCCATTCTAGAGTTTCAGGAGGAAGGGTGTGAAGGCAAGGTCACATGTTTAGAGGGTCCATTATCAGCCACCACCCATGCTTCCTTTAGTAGACATGCCTGATGGGAGGTTGCCGTCTTGCTAAGACCCTCACACATATTCAAATCTCCCAGCTACTACAAAAGAACAGTAATTTTTAAAAAGATAGTAAACAGAAAATGACAAGATAAAAAAATCAAGTAAAAAAATTTTAATATTTCTTTAAAGAGCACAAATAACATAGTATTTGCATACTCTGATCCCTATCTTGTTTTTTTAGGAAAAGAAAAATATACATGAAAAAAAATCCCAAACATGCATTTACCCAAATGATAGTACCAGTATTAACTGTCTCCACATTCAACTATATGAGAGCCCATCACGTGCCCAGCATTATACTACATGGTGAGTGCAGCTGTTTATTCTTTACAGGTACATGCCTCTATTTTCAACACTGTCCAAAAGAAACACTTATTACTAGGTTAGAAAAAAGCTGAACATAACTTACTATAAAGCCAACCCCTGAAATACTGACAAATGAACGTTAACACATTTTAATTCATGTTTATTTATTTTTTGTAGTGCTGAGAACTGAGGCCCTCTACCTGGGACCCTCTACCATGGAGCTCTATCTTTTTTATATTTTTGAGACAAGATCTCACTACATCGCTCAGACTGACCTTAAATTCCCCGAGCTCAAGCAATCCTCCTGCCTCAGCCTGGCAAGCAGCTACAGCTACAGATGCATGCCATTGCACCCCACTGTGCCCAGCTTTTCTCCTTGTTTGTTTTTTTTTTAATGAGAAGCAATAATTTAGGTCAGATAATTTTTTAAAACATCACATGCATGGTAGTTTTGAAGAAAAGTTACATACTCTTCAAAAGTTGTGTTTTAAATATAAGCCTTACTCATACTATTTTTATAGTATTCTACATGACAAATATAGTAAAAGACAACCAGGCTACAGCACTACAACAAAATTTTATTGAAAGTACCTTCCCTCCACCACCATGTATTGAGACGCAAAGGTCACACTTGATGTCTCTGGCTCTGCGTCTATCACCGTGGGTGACTACAGCATCACAGCCAGGGAGGCACAAGCATGTGGCTGTTGGGAGTTTTTTTCAAGCCCCTTTTATACTACTCTTTCTATCAGGTCCTCAACCACTTATCTAGCAGCTATCAGCAAGGAAAACGTTGGCCCTCTTCTAGGCTGTCGCATGGCCAGTGGGCAGGAGCCTACAGACACTCAAAGTTCCTGGCTCTGAAGGGGCTTCAACCCGTTGTGGGCTTGTCACACATCAGATGAGCATAAAAAAACTGCTAAAGCCTAAATCTAAAACAGTTATGTCTGCTCAAAGGCCACACAGGAAAGTGACCATTTTCAGGCAGTTCCCTACCTAGTCCTAAGCAGACAAAAAGAAGATATCCGGCACAGTAACCACAGTAACTATTTTCACTGCAGGAAGGCACTGAAAGGCCCCCAGGATGTCAGATCCCCCAACAGTCAGGGATTCTCTAGGACAGACTTGGCTGCCTAAGCCAGCCTTGTCTATGTAAGAATGGCTCTGAGAACAACATCTCTTTACTCAAGAAGAGACTTTAGTGTCCTAGTATTACAAATGACAAGAGCCAAGAGTGTTTTACTTCAGGGAAATGATTGTTTAACGACAATACTGAGAAACAATGATAACAAAGAAACTATGGATGACAATAATAAGTAGGTGTGCAGTAAATAGAACTTAACACATCCTTTGGCGTTCCTTTAAAGAGAAGGTAGGCTAAGAATAATGTGCCTCCTATCTGGACAGATGTGGCATCTCAGGTTAATGTATCTTAAAACAAAGACAAGACTGAGCTGTTCTAAATTAGGATCCCTGGGCTAGCCAAAATCCTCCTATTAGCACACCAGGTTTGGCAACAATCTCTTGTTGACAGACCAGCTTGAGGTTGAAGGCAGTTAAGAAGAAATGGCTCCCACTGCTAGAAGATGACTGGGGCAGTGAATTTTTTTTTTTTCCTAAAAGCCAACATAAGGAAAAATAACGCAAGTTGCTAGCTCTAAACAGTAAGGGCTAAATTCTTTTTAACTGCTGGTACATTATGGCAGCTGTGTGGTTAAGGTTCTCTAGCTATTTAGTTTTCTCTTTAAAAGCTTTGAGTGATACAAAGCAAGGAGCCAAAAAAAACTAAGTAAAGAAAAAGGAGGTGGTTTTATTTTAAACACCTGAAGGAAAGCACAGCTTAGTCTTTATTTATAAAAATCATTTCCAAAATAAAAAATAAGTAAAATAAAAATCTTTTCAAAGTAAAACCCAACATTATTATGATCTTAACATACATAACTTAGTACATACCTGGATAGATTTCTGGGATTTTGACAAGACCATATTATCAAAAGGGCCATCTTATGAATTATTTTAACATTAATTTTCATAGGTTATTTGACCATAAAGAGGGATAAGACAGAAAAATTGTGTCAAATTCATCAAAATTAAGAAAATCAAAGTGGGGGTTACTTAGCATCAGGCCCTATATCACAGCTTAGATCTAAAATGCCCCCCAAAGTATCACGTGTTCAGAGGCAGTGCTTTCTGAAGACTGGATTGTGGGGCTCTAACTTCACCAGTCATCCACAATGAAATCATACTCTGATGGCACTATGGGGGGTGATGGGGATGGGAAATGGAGTCTAGCTGAAGGGAGTGCATCATGGGGAATACATCCGGTCTTCTGCCCTTCCTCTCTGGCTCTTCCTCTCTACTTCCTGACTGCCATGCAGTGAACAGTTTTCCGCTACCTTGCTCTTCTGCTATGATGTTTCTGATTCACCACAGGTCTAAAAGCAATGGGCCAGCTCACCATGGACTGGAACCTCTGAAACCATGAGCCAAAATAAACCTTCCCTCCTTTAAACTGATCTTCTCAGATATTTCATCACAGTAATCCAAAGGTGACTAACACCCTATTAGGACATAGAATAAAATTAAGTCCCCAATAATTAACACAGATACATTAAATCCAGCATTAAAAAACCACCTCGGGCTGGGGAGGTCTGGGCGTGTAGCTCAGTGGGAAAACATTTGCCTAGCATGCACAAGGCCCTGGGTTCACTTCCCAGCACAAAGAAAAGAAGCTTCTGTTTGTGTAGTGTTTTATCCTCAGATTGCTCAGATGCCATTTAAGCTGCTATATTTCTGTACTGTAGTAAGAAACATCTGAAGCAATCAGTTACTATTTTAAGCAAAAATGTACAATTTTATGCCAATTTTAAAGTATTTTGTTATTAAAATTACATGTACTATTCTATATTCACAAATGTAATTTTAACATGAAATAAATGTATACTTTATAGACATTCCTTTTGCCTGAAATGCACAACCCTCAATCCAATCCCTAATATGCCATCCAACTCTCAAATCAAGCACTACTGCTGGGAACAAGGTTCAAAGTCTCCTTTTCCCAAGCTAGTTTAGGCTCCCTCCTTATACCTGGCATACCATTCCAATAGAGTAGTCAGTAGCTACCAACTTGCTCTGTACCAGAAGCTCTACACTCATTACTTCATTAGCCCTTGTATTTGTTTGTTCACACATGAAGAATCTGAGTCTCAAGGATATGAAGGAATTGGCCCAGATCATAGCTAGGAAGGATTTGAAAATAAGTAAGTCTGATTCTTAGCCACTATGCAATAAATATAGTGTCCGTATTTATCACTTTGTGTGGAGAACGCCTTGCTGGGAAAGGACATGACTTTTCATCTCTCTCCCCTGGACTAGAACAAGGTCTGGCAAACTGTGTGATCCTGTTCAACAAAGGCTGGTCGTTAATCTATAGTCTGGAGCACAGAGAACCGAACTTCAAAAACACATGGTCAAACTACTCCTTTAACAGGTTCAATTACAACACTTTTGATGTCTGTGGATCTATTATTAAGGTCATCTGAATGATGACAAATGTCAAGCATACAACTTATTTACTCCTTTTCTCACTGCATCTCTTCCCTGATCAAAGATCAGAACTGGACCAACTTTCTTTCATCACTAAAGCACTGAAAGTGCAAATAATTTAACCTAATACTACATTTTGCCTTTCTGCCCTAAAAATCTCTATAAAATCTGCTGGTCTTGAAAGGCAGCCCCAACATTAACTCCATCCTCTTTGAGTCACTTGTCAAAGTAGTGGCTATTTCACTTTAAATACATAGTCCAACGTCATCAAATTACCTAATAGCAGTATAGCTAATTTTAAAAAGTCCCCATATACATGGTGAGCAAAGAGGTTAAGAAGCTGAAGACGCATGTAACAAAGCTCTTGGACAGTTGCAAACTAACCCCAGGTTTAAAAAAAAACAAAAACAAAAACAAAAACTGTAAGCCTGGAAAACTTCAAAATTTTGAGTGTAATATTTTAATTCAATGATTCTATCTTAAAGTGTGTACCTCAATGCCCAATGAAAATTACTTTCCTATTTTAATGAAGACTATTATCTTTCATTTTCCAATGATACTATTTAATATTAAACGTTTGGATTCTTTGGAATTAGTTTAGTTTCAAACTGGGAAAATTAAAATGGCACATAAAGTCAGACATAAGAAACAGAATTACAGGGGAAAAAAGACAAGAAAAATTTCAAATGGCTCCTAAAAGGGAAAAAACCCACCCAGCTCTGCCACTTAGGAGTCTCTTCTGGTGATACGAAACACTGATAAATGTCAAAGTAAAAAGACAGCAACAAAACCCTCACCATATCACAGCAATGTCTGCTTACTGCTACATGACTTGCATAGGAGTAGGACTGAGGCCATGCTTCTTCACATTTTAATCTATGAATAGTCAATATCATTTAGTAAAATGATTAGATACCTGTTTCCACATGCAAGTTTAATTTATATTAAAGGCTGCATAAAAATTCTGACTTATGAAAGTAAGTTCTTGGGTCCTGCACCCCAATTCTAAAAGGCCAAGGAAAGATCACTAAAAGGCTACCCATAATGTTGTGCAGCTCTTGGCTAATTTTTCCATAGAGTAAAATAATTATAACTTTTGCACCATAGACCAATGTGTAGCCCACAGTTGGCTTGTTTCTGGTGCCATTTCTTAGCTACTTGAGACTTAATCTGTTTCCACAGGATTAAATGGAGGGGAAATTGTTAAGAACTGCTTTGGGAATTCAATGAGGCAATGTATACATAAGCAATGTCTTTTGGGACAACAGGTCATACAGGATATAGGTCCTAGGACTCCCCTTGCTCCCTCCCCACAGCCTCTGTAGTCCTTCCTCCTGGAGGCCACTACTAACAGGGCTCTAGTTGAGGCCACGCTGCCTGGCCCAGGCTATCTAAGACCCACATAAGAATAACAGTGTTGTGGTAGACTTATTGTGGTCAACTTGAGCCAGAACATCCAGCTGGACTGAGTTGGTGTGATTCTGGGTGTGGAGGATCCAACTGAGAATTGCTGTTGATGTAACATAAAAGAGAACGGGAGCAAAAGATTATGGTGGGCTGTTTCCCAGGAGAAGCTCTGCTGTGGCTGGTTCTCCTGAAAGGAACTTGGCTGTTCTCATCGAGGAAGGAGCTCGGGACCTTGCTGTTGTCAAGGATGGCTGCTGTTGCTTCAAGGGAGCTCTGGTCAACATCTCTGCTGCGAGCATTGTATCCTGGTTCCAGTAAAGACTTCTTCAGCCATTATCTGCAGACACGGACATACATGGGACAGTGCTGTGGGCTCCCAGCCCTTGATTGGATCTTTTGGGTCTCCAGTGCCTAGGTAGACATTCAGCACTCTTTCCGCATTTGGCTTGTGTGTGAATATTTTAACTTACAAATGTCTTATATTAAATCTGCTCTCTTA
>PVJO010014954.1:0-46469 GCA_004026905.1 Hystrix cristata
CGCACCAATGGCAGTGGGACCTCGCCAGAAATCTGGCTTGAGATGTAATCTGGTTAATGTGATGTGCTGAATGCTGATCAAATGATTAAGGCCTTTACTGATGCAGAAAATCCAAAGCCTCAGAGCCTCAAAAGGACCAGGTCTGGCAGTCCCCTTCCCACCCTGCCCCAGGCAGCAAGGGCCCTGGCCAGCTGATAATGAATGACTCTGCTCTGCCCTCCCCGACATTTCCCACCCCCACACCCCTTCCTCCCATCTCCAGAGAGGCCACTCGGATCCAGGGATAGGTATCAGGCAGTCCTTTCTTCTTTCTGAGATTCATATTCCCCAAAGGAGGCTTAGGTTTTCCATGTAGCCTCCTAGGACTGCTGAGAAAGGACAGTGGGAGAGAACCTTCTGGAAGGTCATGACTGCTCACCTTCTCCTAAGGATCAGGAATATGGACCAAAAAAGGAGTATCTTTCTACACGTACCCCTCTCCCATCAGCTCAGAATCCTTCGGTGCCATTCTCCTCTCTCTTCCTCTCAACTGCACTCCGTGTATGTGTGTGTGTGTGTGTGTGTGTGTATGTGTGTGTGGTGGTTTTGAGACAGGGTCTCGCTATATAGTCCAGCCTGGCCTTGAACTCATTACAGTCCTCCTGTCTCAGCCTCCCAAGTGCTGGGATTGCAGGCGTGCGCCACCACACCCAGTCAGAGACTCTCTTGATTCCTTAATTAGTGAAGCTCTATGATGTTTGTATAAAAAGGAGACCGACCTGCCATAAAGAATTCCCCCCACACAGTCTAACAAACACATCGTCTACACTCCCTTACACATCATACCCCAGCCTGCGCCACAGAATGGAAGCAGTGGCGTGCTGGGGAGCTGACAGTTCTAATTAGGAAGAGAGACTTGATTATCACAGTCATACCAACGAGGACACTATGGAGAATCAAGGACAGCCGGGGAAGTTCCAAGCATGTCCGGGCGGAACACACAGAGCGGAGGAGAGAAACGTACTACCTGAGGAGCAGAAGACACAAGGTTCTCATAGACTTTGGCAATCCTCATGTTGGGATGAGACCCCTTCGTCCACCCCTTCTCCACCCTCCAGTAACCCACCATTCAGTCATCCATCTGCTTAACCACCAATTTTATTTTTACCTAGTCTATCTATTCATTCAGCTCTCCACCCATCTTCCTTTCATCTACTCGTCCAGATTCATCACACTCCGTCTTTATCCACCTGTTCACCCAAACGCCTCTCCGGTCTCCATCCAGGCACCTACTCACCCAGCTGCTCTGTCTTTGGCCTATGTTCACTGTCCAGCTGGCCGTACGCCGTCCTGTGCCAAGTCCCACAGCTGCTTCCCACCCATAGGACCTCGACCTGGTGAGGAGGGGCCTTTATGAATAAAGTCCACGCAGTGACCGCCTCTGTGGACCTGAAAGTGTTCTCTGTCTGGGATCCTACAGACGGCACTTTCTGACTGTCCCAGTACCACCCTCATGACTACCTGAGCAGGGACGGTTTGCTAACAGCTCAGACAGCGTAAGAGAGAAGAGCAGCCCATGTAGGGCAGGGCAGCCGCCACTCGAGTGCCTGGACGGGGCAGGAAAAGGTGCTCTCTGGAGCTCAAACTTCCTTCCTTTAGCCTCTGCGCCAGTCCTGCCTGACAGAAGTACAGCATGAATCACATTATTTTTAATTTTTGGTAGGCATGTTTAAAAACAAAAAGAAACAGGTGAAATTAATTTTAATATATCTTGCTTAACCCAACCCACTATATCTAAAATATCATTTCAATACATATATTTTAACAGCATGATTGAGAAAGGAAGAGGTAGGAAGAGAAAGCCACTTAGAGGACTCCAAGTTAACGAGATAAGGGATATAAGGGAGAACTATATACTCCAGGTAGACATTTTTTCAATATTAAGAATAAAATAGTTTACATTTCTGTCCAAAGTCTTCACAGTCCAGGTGTATTTTATACTTAGAATGTCTGTTTCTCCAGCCTACACTGCACAGTCCCTGACAGCCCACTACCCGGTGGCCACCGTACGACCAGCGCAGCTCTGGACCCCACACCCTCCTTTAAGCCCAGACCAACCCAAGGCCGCCCTGATCATTTAAGACCTTTCCAAGCAAGTACTCGCTAAAGACGTGCTTGGTAGCTGCTCAGGTGAACTGCTGAGCACCGCGTCAGGAAGGACACAAAGTAAAGGGCACTAAAAATGACACAAGCCTCCTCTACCATCCTGAGCAGTTAAGGTCCCTGGTAAAGCCCTGTGGTCAGCAGACTGCCGCCTCCGGACAGTCCAGCCACCCTCCGTGTTTCCTGATCCGACCCCCTCTCTTAGCAGTCCCTTGAGGTAATCCTTCCCAGGCATCCACCGAGGGCCGTTCTGGCATCACACCCCTTGAGCGGGCCGGCTCTGCTTCACACACGCTCAGGGGCACACTAGCTCCTCTCTGCCCATCCAGCCACGCTGCCACACAGCCAGCCTCTGCCCCAGGACCAGCCACTGAGGCTGAAACGGAGAGCCGCTGTGGGACAGTGACTGCCCAATTCTGTGTACTGGGGCTCCGAGGACACAGGTTACTGCCTCACTCTAAAATGAGGAGTACAGGCCCAGGACTCAGTGACTTTCCCAAAGCCACAGTCTCAATGAAAGGGACACAGGACTGGGCCCCAGAGACACACTGCCCACTCTGTTGCCCCTTCCCTTCACCCGTTCTCACAGGCAGCCCCTTTAAGCAGAGGGTCTCAGAGCTTCCCCAAGAACCAAGAGCCGTCGCACCCCTCAAGCAGGCCCATGAGGAGGAGCCCAGCTCAGCAGGCATCCAAGACCCCTCACCTCTGGTCCCATTTCCCCTTGCTCTCCTCCAGAAAGGCTCATCCAGGAGACGCCGGCCCCACGCAGCCTTAACGACATGCAGGACTCCATGCCTCTGTACCTTTGCCCACGCCGTTCCTCCTGCCTGGAACTTCCTTCCTTCTCTTCCCTTTGCTGCTTGGAAAAGCCCTCACAGGCATCAAGACTCACCCAGCCCTGGGCTCAGTGAGGATTCCCCAACAGCCCCAGCAGAAGAATTGCTCGCCCACACCCTGTCCTATACTCACTACATTTGATGGCGCTCGAGTCCCACTGTCCCTCCATGCCTGTGTCTCCTGAAGGATGGATAAGCACATGTTACCTCAGCAGTGCCCAACAGTCACATGATAGGGATTCAGAAAATGTTTATTAAATAATCGGGAAGTTCATGGCAGACTAACAGCCTGCACCACCAGTGAGCTGTTTCGCCTCCCCACTCTTAGACTCAGCTTCCTTCCATTTCTCTGGAACGCCATGCATGTGGCACTGGCCTACTTTGGCTACCATTTTTGGCTCGGCAATGCCATTGGAGCACGCAGGCACACGGTACAGAGGCGGGGCCCCTCCCTGAGTGACACTCCATCAGGACCAACGTCTGTCTCTCCTTCTCTGTCCCCTTGGCTACGGACTTCCCACAAACCTCCAGGGTCCTCCTGCTCCTCACCCACACGCTCCAAAATGACATCTCCCAGGTTCTGGGTATCAAATATTGCAGGTAATTTAGTTTGTTCAAGAGCACATTGGGAGATTATTTATCTGTGTTCTCTAGAACTGAAAGCTGAAGTAGATCTTGCTGATTATATTACCCCACTGAGAGGCAGAAATAATCCTGAAGGTGCCAAGTTAAATCACTACTTTGTAATTTACTAAAACAAAACTAATACCCGAAGAAATGTTTTCTCTGCCGTTTTATAGCAATTTCACCATTAAGCTGTCTTTGATTGCAATTCATAACAATGAATAAAACAAAGGGGAAAGGATATCCTCAGCCCCGCCAAAGAATTTATTCTGCACACGATTTTCCCCATAAGCAAAAAACATCAGGCATCATGTCCAGAGTAGCCACAGCCCACCCAAAATGATCACTGGGAGTGACCAGGGTCACGTCGCGTAAGCAAACTGTTTCACTGTCCCTCCACCCCAAAGAAACCATCAAGTACTCTCAGCTGGGGCTGTCACCTGAACGACTGTGTCCTCTCTTACCACACACCCACTTCATTAGCTCAGCCTCAGCCTTCAGGCCCTCAGGTTCAACATGGCACCCAGTGGAAGGAAGTCTTCCCTACCACGTACATTCTCCTCACAGCCCTCATCACATTTATTACTTGCCTTCCTATGTGTAGCTATTAAAGGTCTGTCCCCAAAAGAAGGCCAAATGCTTCTTTTTTTAATTGTTCACCTTCAGCGAAAAGGATTATTTTATAAACAGGGACAAGAGCCAGTTCTAATGCCTTAGGCCACCCAATTCTTCTCAAAAGAAGCATACGCTTTCCATGCGGCTCAGCCCAGAAGTCAGCCCCCAACGGCCCTATGCTGGTGCTGGACATCATCCCACTGTTCATTCTTCCTTTGAGTGGGAGTGTGGATGGTTTTGATGGTTAATTACAGGTACTAATTTGACTGGATTACGAGAGGCCCAGACGCACAGCGAACCATTATCTCTGGGGTTTTGGAGGATTGTTCTTCGGTTTTGGGTGGGATTTTTGGTGGTATTGGGAAACGAACCCAAGGCCTTCACACTGAACCACATTCTCAGCTCTTTTTTGGTTTTTATTTTAAGACAGAGTATTGCTAAATTGCCCAGGCTGCACTTGAAATTTCAGTGCTCCTGCCTCAGCCTCCCTGAGTACTGGGATTTCAAGTGTATACCACCACACCCAGCTCAGAGGGTACTTTATGAAAATATCAGTATTTGAATCAATGGACTGAGTAAGGAAGATCCTTTCTCACCCGAAGCAGATGGGCAACAGCTATCAGATGAGGCCAGGATAGAACGAAAAGGCAGGGGAAAGGCACACTGGTCTAGTCGCCCTTCCTCTCCTCACCTCTCTGTCCTGGAGCCAGGACATGGCCTCAGCCATCCTGCCCCTGGGAAGCAGAATTCCGGACCCTCTGGCCTCACACCAGTGGCCCTGGGGTCCTCGGGCCTGTAGCCTCTGACACAGTTAGAATTCTGGCTTCCCCGATTCTGAGGCTGTCAGACTTGGACTGAGCCATTCCACCAGCTTCCCTGACACTCCAGCTTACAGGCAGCCTGTCAGCAATTTCTTAGCCCCCATGACTAATGAGTCGGTTCCCCTAACAAATCCCCCCCCCACACACACACACACACATACACACACCCCTCCATCCCCTGTTGAATTTGTCTGACTAGAAAACCCTAATACAATGGTCGAGGGTCACTTGTCCATATACTTGGAAACATACATCCCACTATGCTTTCCTGGGCACACCTCAGGCTTCTCTGAGGGATGTCAGACCTAGAGACACTAGGACAACTAGCATTAGACGTCCCTTAGGAGATCTGAGATTCACTGCCCCAGTACCACTTAAGCACCCTAGACGCTCCATCTTCTCTCACCTGTCCCCACCGTGCAGCCCTTGTACTGCAGGCCCCTCAATATCCTTCAGAGAAAAACATCGTCTCCACACAATCCCAAGGAAAACTGGAGCACGTAGAGAGACATTTTTTGACAGCCAGGAGGACAGTCCCTCCCCTGTCTCCGTCTGCTGTGACACTGAAGCTTCTCCCATCAGGGGACTCTTCCTGAGGAGGAAAGGGCCAGGCATGATGAACTTGACCCAGAGACAAAGCTTGTCAGTGAGACACGGGTGTGACCAGCTCTGTCCCTGACAACTGAACCTGGTGGGTTGAGGGAGGAGAGGACTAAACATCAAAACCTGAAAGCTAGCAGCTGGGGATTTAGCTCGGTGGTAGGGCGCTTGCCTAGCAAGCACAAGGCCCTGAATTTGATCCCCAGCACCCAAAAAACAGAACAAAACAAAACAAAAATCACCGAAAAGCTAACCTCATACAAACACCAGGGCTGCAGGACCCCAAAAGCCTGGCCATAGGACCCCCAACTGAACCAAATGTAGAAAATGAAAAGGGACCTTCTTTCCCCTTCCATATGAGCTCAGGCCCACCTGGGGGAACCTGAAGGCCCCTAGAGAGCGTCTGCCAGCACAGAGGACAGCACACTTGAACTAGGACAGTCTAGCCCAGCAGGACCCGCAGCACCTGGAGAGGACACATTTGTCTTGGTCACTTTCCTCTTCACTGGGACAAAACACCCAACACTCACATCTTAAAGGAAGAGAACTTTATTTTGGCTTACGTTTTCCAACACAGTCAGCTAGCTCCAAGGCAGGAGGGGCAAGATGGAAGAGTCTGACAGAGGAAAGCTGCCCACGTCGTGGTGACCAGGAAGCAGAGAGAGACAGATGTATCTTTCTGCATCACACCTTTTCCAACCAGACCTCACCTCTAATAGCACACCTTGTGGGGCGGGGTGGGGGGATGTCTAGATCTAAACCATAAAAGAAACCAGAGCCACCAACACCACCTCTGACTCAGCCTGCTCACCAACCTACAGGGGAACCACAAAGCATCGAGGGGGCCATGCTGGGATCCCTGTCCTCATGGAGAAGCACACGTGAACACACGCCAGCCAGGATGGAGATTGGGTTCCTCGGTTCCTTTAAGCAATTTGTTAAAAAAAATCACAATGGTCCCCAGAGACACAGACCTTCGAAATCTAAATCCAAGGAGACAAGTTTATGGATCATTATTAAATTGCTGGAAAAAGGTATAAAGCAGGAGAATATTAAACATAAATCAGACAAATAAGGCTGCGGCCCCATTAGTAATGAGACTTGGATGGGGGCCAGCAGCACCTCAGTCTCTCAGATACTTAGCTCCGCATATGGGAGACGCGCACAGTGCAGGGGAGGCCTGAGCCTCCTGACCAAGCCTCCCTCAAGTCCTCTGCCTTTGCACTTGGCTGCAGAGGCAGAAACGGAGCCCCGCACACAAGAGATGCGGAGGAAACGTCTGTGCAGTGAATGGTGTGTTCCAGGAGCTGTGCGCTCTGCAGATGGAGAGGGGCCGGAGAAACAGAGCACCTACGTGCATTTCACTCCCAGACTGAGGCTCTGAGGCCCCGTCAACCATCCAGGATGAAGTGGGCAAGGTGCGTCCAGCGGCCAGCCTCACCTCCTGCCCAGGAAGCAAATGCCCCCTCCACTTGGTATTCTCCCTACATGGACAGGCACCTCTGACTGGCTCTGCCCATTTGCCTCTCAGGAAAATGGGACACGGGGCCCCTCTCCAGAGCCCCCACCCTATTCATCCTCTGGGGCCAGAGCACCAGGCTGAACCGGAGGATACAGGAGGAGCAGCTGGGCCTTTTTCAGACCCTGGTGAGAATCTGAGCACCCAAGGGGCAAATGCAAAGCAGGGTGGCCCTTAGCTGGACACGGCAGTGTGAGTTCATAATCCCAGTACTGGGGAGGCTGAGGCAGATGGATCACTATGAGTTTAAGGCCACCTTGGGCTACACAGTGAGTTCAAGGCCAGCCTGAACTATACAGTGAGACCCTCTCTCAAAATAAACAGCAGAGTGGCACAGTGGTCCCCAGCACTCCCCACCCCAAGCATCTCCGTGGGGCTCCCGTTACGACTATGACCTTCGGAATGAGCAAGGCCCAGGCCCTGAGCAAGTCTCCCCGCGTCTGTGGCCAGCTCTGCTGTCCAACAGTCCCGGCACTGCTGGTTTCGTCAGCACTCATCTACACATTTACACATTACACATTTATACATTTACACAGTTACCAGCACACATTTACCAGGGGGCATCACAGGGTTAGAGCATGTGATATTGGTCTTTCTGCACAAAGCCCTTTTTCTTAACCCCTCATTGCTGACATTGTGTGATGAGACCTGTAAAGCAAAGAGTAATGGGGAGAAGTCAGTGCTAGAGGGAAACCAAGGAAAGCCTCTGGGGAGGCCCTGAGCCTGAAGGAAGCTGGGGAGGGAAGTACGGAGCTGTGGGAGCAGAGAGGAGGAGCTTCCCTGGCAGCCAGAAGCACAGCACCAAGCCTGTCGTTTCACCAAGTGTGGGGAGGCCCAAGGGACGAAGGTGGCTGGGCTGGCTGGGGTCAGGGCCCAGGAAGCAGGCCCAGCTCTCCCCGGGGAGAGGGAGGTTTGGTTCCAAGCTCACACGCCACCGTGGGGTGGGGGGTGGGGAGTACAGGCCGGGTACGGGACTGCAGACTAAGTCACCATTTCTACTGGAGCCAGCGAGGCCCCAGCCCACCCTGGCAAGAGCACATCTCGGCTGAGGCTGAGGCTCATGTCAATGGGGAGCCTCATCACAAACCAGAAAAAAAAAAAAAAAAAAAAACCATATCCCCTCATGTGTGATTATTACTACTGCTGATAAAAGCCATATTTTTGGAGCCCCATGCTTATCATATTTCATGTAATTCTCATAATCACCCTGTGAGGTAGGTAGCGCCTTATGCCCATTTTACAGATGAGGAGAGGCACCCCAGACAGGGTAACTTCCCCACAGTCACACAGCTGGTAGAGGCAGGGTTTGAACCGGGCCCTGCTTGGCTCCAGGCCTCTCAACAGGACAGTGGGCGGACTTCAGTCTCCCTGGAAGCCAGGGGCCCGACTACCTGAGAAGTAGGGACTGCCGATGCTATTGGTCCTTACTGGGTCAGATGCAGGCGGAGCACGTGTCCTGGGCCACCTCGCTGACTCCCCACAGGCAGATGTGGGGATCAGCCCTAGTTCATAGCTTGGGGAGGTTCAGGGAAGTGAATTACAGAGCAGCGTGGCCCCAGGCTCAGGCCGTGGGAGCTACACAGGCGGTCTGTGTGTCCACAGCTGTCTGTGTGTTCGCTGCTGGAGCCCATCACCCTCAGGCGTCCGGGCACACCCCACCCAGGGAGGCCAGACCGGAACGTGGAAGCCCATCCCTGGCTTAGGCTGTGAGCCATTCAGGGTGTGCACCCCCCGGAACTGTACTGACTCCAGCTCCCAGACAGGCAGCCAGCCAGGCTACACCAAGGACACGAGACCCGGAGAGAGGCCTCAGGCCAGGCGCTCTGTTCTCTCATGCCCTGGAGCTCAGGCCTGCAGACACACTGGGCTCCCCACTGACCCCACGCCCTGGGAAGGTCCCAGTGCATGAACACAGGAAGTAGGTGTGGCCAGAATCCCACCCCAGCCCTCCTACAAGAGAGGACCACCCATCCCTGCAGGTCCCACACAGCCACCACAGCCCACTCTGGGCCTTGCTCAGCGCTCAGCGCACAGCCCTGCAGGAGCAGAGGCAGGAGGGAGGGCTGGCAGGTAGAGAAGGGGTCTGGCTGAGGGCAGGGCTATGTGGCGACAACCTGCAGGCTAAAATGAAGCCCAGAAGAGCTCACAGGGGCCACGCAGAGTGAGCCCACTGGCCATCCTTCCAGCCCAAGCAGCCAGACGCCGTCAGCAACCTCCCCTCCTAGCAGCCCACACCTGCTGTAAGAAAGGAAGCCGTATGAAACTGGGGGGAAGCAGCTGTCTCCCCGCCAGCCCCCAGTGCTCCTGTGCACAGCCATCTGCTCCCCTAGCTGTCTGGCTCAGCCTCTCCCTCAGCCTCCCCGGTCCTGTCTCCCACAACCTCAGCCTCTCCTCTCACCCTTCCCGTCCTGCAGGATTCCATATGCACTGTCCTTAATCTTCCTATCACCTCAGGAGACAGGATACTTATCAGCTCCATTTGGCAAAACAGAAACTGAGGTAAAGCAAAATGAAGTGCCTTGCCCACAATTAGCAAACGGGTGCAATGAAGTCAGGCGAGAGGCCAGGCCTGATTCCAAAGACATCCACATTCTGCCTCAGCCTCCAGACTCACGAGACATCAGTACCCCCAGCTGTCCCAAGGGCCAACAGTAGAATGAAGCATGTGGCACCTCCTCTAGGGCGGCATTAGCTTCTCCCCCTGCCCCTGGCCTCCAGGGTTTCTTGGAAAGTCCTAGTCCAGGGAAGCCTGAGAGACCACACCGGGACACTTCCCACTCTGTGGCTGTAGAGCGACAATGTCAGGCTCCCTGAATGTTGTTTACTAATAAATCCCTGAGAATTCATAATAAAGTTGATGGGGCCTAACTGATGGGCCCAGGACAAAAGGAGCCAATTACCCAACACTCTCTGCTATGATCTTAAAACAGATGTTTGAGTGTGTAAAATGATGGCTCGTACTTGGGAACTGCAGATACAATCCCAACCTTCCTTTTTATTGCCACTCATAAATGTAAAATGCAGCAAGATCTACATCAGAAACTCAGTTGCTGCCATTTTGTTCTGCGTACCTGAAGCTCCCTACATCTCAGAGTTGGCGTCCGGGTGATTATGCTGCAACTCCATGGACCAGCATGCAGCAAAGACCCGGATTCCTAGTCCTCAGGGCAATGTGCAGCGTAAGATGGGTCACCCGGGCTCACTCCCGAAGACCCCAGTCCTCAGGGTAGAAAGGAAAAGGGTCACCAGCTCCCGCCCTCAAAGTTCATACTTCAGGTGATATAAACCAGCAAATTGCCCCCACCCCCCAGTCTTCCAGAACCCAAATCAGCTGGAGTCTTGGCACCTTTCTGTGGGCCGGGCGGATTGCCACACATGTGGAAGTGATTTGCATAAAGAGTGCCACCTGGCTCTCCAGAATTTCCCAGGAGACTCCAGGAAGCTGACTACGCACCAGCCCAGCTCCCCCACCTCCTCACAACTGCCCACAGAGGAACCAAGAGGGAGCTAGAACTAGGGGCCCCCAGCAAAACCCCAACAACAGTCTTGGCCCCTGTCCTCAAGCCGAGGCCCAGCCTGATGGCAGTTGTGAGGCCTGCCCATGGGGTGGTGCTGGAGAGCCCCACCCAGCACAGCACCCCCTGAAACCCACATTCGAAAGGACCTGCACCAGTATGAGTTGTAAGGTGCCAAAGAAGGAATAACAAAGTCTACATCCCCAGTGCCTCAGAAGCGGACCTCATTTGAAAAAAGGGTCTTTAGACTTCAGTTAAAATGAGGCCATGAAGGTGGGTCTTAATCCATGACTACTGTCCTTACAGACAGGAAATTTGAGCTGGTCACAGTAGTGCACACCTACAGTCTCAACCACTTGGCAGGCCGAGGTGGGAGAACCACTTCAGCCCAGAAGTTCAAGGCCAGCCTGTGCAACATAGTGAGACACTGTCTCAAAAGGGGAGGGGACTTGAATACGAACAGAAAAAAGATGAACAGGAGACAGACAGATGACCACATACAAGCCAAGGAAGCCATCGGAAGCCAGGAAAGAGGTTTGGAGCCACTTCTCCCTCAGCCGTCAGAAGGAAGCAAGCCAATGCCTTGGTTTTGGACTTCTGGCCCGCAGAACATGTGAGAATAAACGTGTGATTTAAGCCACTCGGTTGGTATGACCAGATCACAGCAGGCTTAGGAAAGGAGTACGATCATGATCTCCGGCCCGCCATGTCAGTCAGAACTAAGCCAGAAGTGAGCCGTTTGGCACGGGGGCCCAGCTTTGCCCCTGCCCCGTGTGGTACCCACAGCAGAGGCCTGTCCACCTCACATGAGACTCCACCTCCAGTACCCAGGAGAGGTCCCAGTGAGGAGTCAGGCATCCATGCTCTTGGTGAGGAGGTAAACTGGGCCATTTTGACACACACAGGGCTGAAAAGAAAGGGATGCTTAATTACACCCATTTCTGCCAGTGAAGTAAGAAAAAGCCCCCCAGAAGGGCATGAATAAGACATCAGAGTCTCCAAAGAAGCCCCTCAAACGCTCCCACCTTGTCGCCCGGGGGCTCAGTGCGAACAGGAACTAGGGATGTCAACTCACACTTTTACCACAAGAAGAACTATCATGGCCAGCAAACGCAGGTCTTCTAGAAACAAAACAAGGAGGAGCTGAGGAGAGGACACACACGACTGGCCTGGACAACAGCTGTCCCCTCACCAGGAACGGCAGCCCTGTGGACAGGGCCCTGACACGTGCCGGTACATTGTCTCGGCCATCCAGGAGAGGTACATCCACGTTTGAGCGTCGCCAGGGGCTGGTAAGTAACCGCAATCACCGCTCCACTCCCCTGAGGACCAAGCCTTCCAGAGAGATGGGAGCCCCAAACCTATTTTACAGCAGGATGTTTGGAACTAGGAAGACTGGTTGCACAAGCAGTGTATAAGCAGTCCCCAAAACCATCAGGGTCCCGGCACCCCGGCCCTGCCATCGCCCCACACAAAATGCTGTTTTTCCTAAAAGGCAGATCCCCTCTGACTTTACTCCTAGCCCACAGGAGGCTGCGTTTACCAAAGAAACCTGCCCATAAGCCTGGTCACTTCCTCCCCTCTTCACCTGGCTTCAGGATCGCTTCTCACAAAGATCAAGGCCCTCTGCTTGGCCCCACAACCAGCCACCCAGCTGCACCTCCTCAGCAGCCTCCTGGGCCCAGTCTGGCCGCTGCACCCTACCCTTAAAACCTACCATGGCCTCCCGACACCCGGGAAAAACATCAAGACCCTCCGTCCAGGCCCAAATGTGACCCCTTTGCCTCAGAATTACAGATACAAGCATTCTGAGCCCCAGAAATTCCCTCCCTCATTATTTCAGCCTTCCTCTGGGATGAGTTGAGGGGTCCCTGAGGCCAGACCCCCAAGAAGTGCTGCACAGAAGGACTGAGGTGGCCCTTTATGCTGTTAGTCAAGGCTGCCACACTCAGGCTGCAGTGTACCCTCAGCAGAGGGCCAGCTCTCACCAAGCACACACCCCTTTACCCCTTTCCTGTCACCTGGTCTCACTTACCACCGCTCCCACCTCACAGGAAGTCCACCATCTTCAAGGCTGGAAGGCCCCTTTCCCAAGAGCAACACCGCCCAGGCCCTCTGCAAACGAACAGCTGCAGAGAAGGGGACAGGGCACTCACATCAAGAAAAGAGACAAAGGGTGTGTCCTCTCTCTGACCCGCCCCTCAACAGCCTCTGAGCTGTAGGCATGGTGAGCTTGGTCAGCCCTACCTCTGGCCAGTCCCAACCTGAATCTTCTCCCCCGAGGTACGTCTCATCTCTGGCACAGCTGTGATCAAGCTGTTTGTTCCCAGTCCCTACACAAAGGCTCTCTGTCACTTCCACGTCCTGTACCTCTCAGCTCTTGGCCCATCTCCCCAGGCTGCTCCACAGCTCCCTGCGTGCTGACAGTTAATTACCTGCTTATGTGAAACCCCTGCGAGACCCGGGGCTGTGTGCAGACAGCTGAGGGCCCCAGTTTACAGACGGGACAAACAAGCCAATGGACAACTCGGGTTCCCCATGAGTGGCAACCACTAGGTCCCCTCTGATGGTTGCTACTGTACTTGATACTTGAGCCGGAGACCCCGCTGTCCCCAGTGACATCCTGTATGGGCAGCCCACAGGGTGGGGGATTTGCCATCAGAGCCCCGCCAGATTGTTGGGAACGCTTATTTTGTAAACTCCAATCAGCAGGAAGCAGTTTCATTAACAGACAGTGCTGCTCTGCTCAAGGAGTGAGAGCCAATCGAGGGCTTCTTTTCAAGGGTCCTTAAAAGCTGCAAAGAGCGGAAACTGATTTAATGGAAATTGTTCACCGTGGAAGCCTCGAGAAACATCAGAGCCCCAAGGCCTTTCACGTGGCCCGCAAAGACCTCTCCTCACCACAGAGCGTCCTCCACTGTGAGCAAGTGGCAGATGGGGTGTGCACCCCAAGCTAGGCTCTGCAGGCTGTGCGCGCTGGAGTCAGAAAAGGAAACTCTAGGCCAGGCGCAGCGGAGCATACTAATAATTCCAGCTATACGGGAGACTGAGGCAGGAGGGTCACAAGTTCAATGCTGGGCTGGGCAACTGAGCAAGACTGTGGCTCAAAAATAAAAAGATCTGGGGGTGTAGTTCAGTGGTAGAGAACTTCTTTAGCATGTGTCAGGCCCTGACTTCAATCCCCTGTACAAGGAAAAAAGAGAACTCATCAAATGCTTTCCACCCTAGAGGAGCTTCCAGGGTATCCTGGAGAAAAACACCCCAGAGGAAGATGCGATAGACCCACCCACCCAGGGAGGTAAGACCCAGGCAGGTGGCGAGCAGGGGGCAGCTCCGCATGCTGGGGGCCAAAGTTCTGGCACATCCCTGCAGTTTACAGCACTCTGGGGCCAGTGTAGACCGGGTGCAGTATACAATTGGAAATAGCTTCCACAAAATTCCATATTTTCCAGTTGTTTTTCTGCATTACCGGGGATTGAACCCAAAGTCTTCCCACTGAGCTACATCCACAGAACTTTTTTAGTTTTTATTTTTAGATGAGGTCTTGCTAAATGGCCCAGGTTGGGCTCAAACTCGCCTCAGCCTCCCAGGTCTAACCCACCACACCTGGCTTCCTTGGTCCTTCCCCCCCACCCCCGAGACAGTGTTGTCAGACTGACCTTGAACTCACTGTGTAGTGCAGGCTGGTCTCAAACTCTCAGTGAACCTCCTGCCTCAGCCTCCCAAATGCTGGGATTACAGGCATGCACCACCACACCCAGCTCCTTGGTCCTTCTGTCTCTGTACTCCTCAGCATTGTCCCTCAGTGTGTCCTGCCAAGCTACACCTGGCTTGCTCTGAGCCACCCTAAGAGGAGGTGACCGGCTCAGTTCCCCGCACTTCTGGGGCTCCCCATGAAGTCTGCACTGCGTAGCAAGGCTGACCAGAAGGCCGCCAAGGCAGAGGAAAGGCGAGGGCGGCCCCACGTGGCAGCATGAGCACTGCAGCTCACAGAAATCCAAACTGGACTGAATCTTAGGAGAGGACGCCAGTCCTGATACAGCCGACTCCCTGGTCCGCCTTCCTGCTCTCTGTAGTTTCAGTTACCCACAGTCAGCCACGGTTTGAGAATACTAAATGTGAGCTACCTCGCGCATCTAGTGACACACAGGTGTAATCCCAGAACCCGGGAGGCTGAGGCAGGAGGATCACTACAAGTAAGAGGCCAGCCTGGGCTACACAGTGAGTTCAGTACCAGCCTAAACTACATAGTGAGACCTGTCTCAAAAAAAATTAAAAAAAAAAGAAAGAAAAGAAAAGAGCACGAGAATACTAAATGTAAATGTAAAATTCCAGAAATAAATATAATTTTTAAATTGCGTAGAGGGGGGAAAACCAAGATGTATCATGCACAGGTACAAAATAACCATGTTGATTATGATCATTATGTATACAATGTACCAATACATGTTCTTGGTAAAAATAAAAAAATTTTTAAAAATTAAAAAATTCAAAAAAAATAAATTGTGTACCATGCTGTGAGTAGTGTGATGATATCTCACTATTCCATAAAGTGCTGTCCAGGATGTGAGTCATCCTTCGTCTTGCAGGGATGTTGCATACACTGCCTGCCTGTAACTCGGTAGCCATCTAGATTATGAGATGGACTAAGGACTCTTGTTAGTCTCTTATGGCGGCACATTTATAAGTGAAATGTTACCATAGGTGTGTACGCATGAGAAGAACTATGATACAGATGAGGTCTGGGGCTTTGCACGGCTTCCGGCCACCTCTGGTGTTGGAACGTGTACCCCACAGGCGAGGAGGAACAACTGTAACCCTGTACTCACGGCACTTTGGGAAAGCAAAAGCACACACTCTGGCCACATTCTCTGCCACGCTCTGAAAGCAGCAGGCGCGAGGGCTCCGGGCTTCGCTGGCCCACTTTGTGGCACTCACCAGCTTTGGCCCTTTCTTTCTCCAGAAAGCAGAGGGCTAGATGACTTCAAGAAGAGTTCTAATGTCCTGTCTTTTCTTCACTGAAAATAGCACATTTTGCATTCAAGTTTCTGAAGTGCCTTCTCCCTCCCATGCCTTGTGCAGGCTTCAGGGGCAGCTGAAAGCCAGGCAGAGTCCATCCTTCAGTTGGGGGCGTAGACAAGGACAGGATCAGTCCCAGAGGGAAGCCCCAACCCCTGGCTTCCCTGACCACTGCACAGCCTTCAAATCCCTTCGAGTCCCACCCCACACCACTCACCTGCTCCTCACGCCGACCTCCCTGGGGGTGTAGAAACCTCCCCATGACGAGGGTGCAGATTCTTCCTCCTTGGCGCCATCCTCTTAGACACCATCTACTGCCCCGGCTCATCCACCGAATACTCTGCCAGGGGCTGAGCGCTGGCGGAGTCTTCCGAATGTTTCCAGCTTTCTCTTCCCAAGTATTAGCTGAGTCTAAATAGTAGACAAGTAGATTTTAAGGTAAAATTTAAAGTGCATGTAGAGGGGCTGGGGATTTAGCTCAGTGATTAGAGCGCTTGCCTTGCAAGCACAAGGGCCTGAGTTCGATCCCCGGCACCACAAAAAAAAATAAAAATAAAAAAAAAAAAATAAAGTGCATGTAGAAAAAAATAATAAATGTGAGAGCTTCATTATATGATGGGTAAAGGTCTTCTAACTTACAAGAGAATAGTTTAAGTGCTCTCCCTCCGTGGATCCAGGATCCCTAATCTGACAACTGCTCCCAAGGATATAGCGTGGCCCAGCCCAGGGAAAAGTCCCAAACAAATGCAGCTTTTCTCACTTTTCTTGTGTTTGCTTGAACTTCGTAAATTCCACTGAGAGGCTGGGTGTAAAGAGCCCTCCTGGAGTCTCTATCTGGCTGTCATGCACCCAGATGGACACGTGAGGTCAGGATCAGCCTTGCGCGTCTGCAAAGCACTCTATTTTTACCTCCTACCTTCAGGTCTCCCCTTCCCTGTTCCCTGGACACATATGCCCTTCTTTAGTCTCCCAATGTGCTGATCCTACCTAACTTGGGTGTTTTTTTCCATTTTGTCTCATGAACGGATGCTCAAAAGCTCTTGTCCTCCATTTCTACACTTTGGGCAGCAGCCAGCTCAAGGACAGCTGCACCCAGGTTTGCAGGTCAGGCCCCAGGGCCACGCCTGCCAAGGACCACGGAAGCAAGTGTGGCAGCTCCACACAGGACTCAGCACAGCCCCTGCCCATCCGGCTTCCTCCCCAGCCCTCTGTTCCTTCCCATCCAGCCAAGCCTCACCACAAGCACCAAGCAGCTCCAACCCAAGGGGCTCCCCACCCGCTGGCCACCGCCACTCCTCACCACCCCACTTTGGCACCTCCTGGCTTCTATCAAAGTTCCCATTGCCTCCTCCTGCCACGTCGTCTGTTCCCCAAAGAGGGCCTGCGCCTCTGCCTGAGGGTTCTCCCCACGCCCACTAGCAGCCTCAGTCCATCACCTCCACCTGCACAAGTTCACACCTGAGCTATCCAGACTGTGCTATCTCCCGCCATCCCCAAGACTTACAAGCCCACACGTCCAATCACTTCAGTTATTTCAAGTATGAAAAGTTGGAGTCACTTTTTAAAAATACACTCCATACATCATATACAGGTACAAATTCCCTATGATAAATGTTATCAATATGTACATCTAAAATGTACCATTAAATTTTTTTTTAAATACACTCCTAATTTTGTTAACATTATAAAGTTCCTAAATGCTAACCTTCAAGAAAACATACTGGCAAAAATAATCAGAAACCACCTAAAATCTCGCACTGAAAAGGAAACCACTTCACTTGGAAGCATCCTTCTGGGTTTTTTAATGGAAAACACATTTCAAGTCCCTGGCCCCAAACATGGGTGGCTGTGCAATTTACAAACTAGATTACTTGTGCAAAAATTTAAGACTTTTCTGTTTAAGCCACATAAAATCATTGAAACACATCACGTGTACATACTAGTAGAGGCCAGATCAAAAAACGAAAACTGGACAGGGGATGTCATTCAGTGCTTAGAGCCGGCCAGCAGGTAGGTCCTAGGTTCAATTTCACCACTGCAGGAAAGAAAGTCACCATTGGGCCCAAGACCTGCCTCACCTGGTCACCCCCCTACAAAGGACATCTCAACTTCCACTGGCAGTCAAGCCCCAGGCCTCTCTCATTCTGCACACATCCTAGGAGACTTGCTGAAGTATCTTGTCATTCTTGTTGAAAGACTTAAACTGAGCTTGGTGGTACGCACCTGTACCCACCTATTCAGGAGGCTGAGGCAGGAATATTCCGTTCGAGGCCAGCCTGGGAAATTGAGAACTGTCTCAGTATGAAAATAAAAGGACTGGAGACACAGCTCACTGTGTGGCCCTGTGCTCTCCCCAGTACCGAGAGGGAAAAAAAAAAAATGTAAGGAGCCTCAATTGTCTGACAAAGCTCTACTCTCGATTGCCATTTCTACCACCTCCCTACAAAGACCACTTCTTGCTTGAAAGGCCTCCCAACTGCCACCAGTCGTGCCTCTGCTGGACCCCCATCCATCCCACACAGGTCTGAAATGACCTGCCTCTGCAGTGCCGTGCCGGGCCTGGGGCCTCCTGGCGAGCAGGGCTCCTCTTCCCTGCCCTCCCCCTGCAGACCACTAGCTAACTGGGCCCATGCTTTCTCACCCCACCAAGGGCCACCCTTTGTGACTAGATTTGGGGCCCCAGGGCCCATCGTTAGGCCGAGTTCTTGGTCTTGATTAAGCTGCCCGTCACAGCCACAGGAACAGGCTGACTCCAGGGAACAGATCTAACCCTCCCACCTCGTGCCGTCAGGGTGTGACGGCTTCGACCCCTTTCCACATCCGGCACACCACACACGCGCACCACAGGCCCAGTGGCAGCAACTGTTCCTAGCAAACTCCGGACTATATCCTCTGGGCGGGTGTCACTCCTGGCACTCACCTTAATGCACCATCATCAACCTTCTGCTATTGAGAGTTAAAACCCTCCATGGCCCAGAGACGAGGTCTCCTGCATTGGCGGGAACCCACCTAGAATCCCAGCAGTTGGCCGAGTCAGGAGGATTTCAAGTTCAAGCCCGGCCTGGACAATTTTGCAAGATCCAGTCTCGTAAAATTAAAATAAAAAAAAAAAAAAAAAAAAAAGCAGAAGTAGCTCAAAATGAAGGCCTGCTTCAATCCCCAACACTGGGGTGGGACAAAAAAAGGACTGGGAAAATGAACGCAGAAAAGAGCACCTTGTCTTCACCAGCGAGCAGCGCTGTTATTCTTCAGCCGGGTCTCCAGCAGCAGGGAATGGGTTCAGCCAGAGAAGGGCATTGTGCGGTAACTCTCAAACGTACACACGCACATGGACACACACACAGCAGCCTGCATACGAAATTAAGAAAACCATTCCTTCGAGGGTAAGACAGGTTTCTTTTATTAGTTTTTCCTAGACTTGTCTCATGTTTACTGAATGTTTCTCAGCGTACGAACGTGACCTGGAGTTTTAACAAACTGATCTGGATAATGCTGGTTAAAAGCCGGTCTACACACAAGTCGTCAGCACTCTCTGGCCTGCCTCCAGGTAAACCCAATTCGTCTCAACACCTAGCTAAGCAGAGGGCAAGCAGACCATGTCATCTTATTTCTAGTTTGAACTTTAAACTTCAAATTCACCCCCATCCCAACACCCAGACCCTTCCCCACACACACACACACACAAATATTTAGAAGAAATGGCCATTAAAGACTGAGTCCATTGCATAAGAGTCGGCTTAATCCTGCAGCCAGCATTTCAAACAGCTACTGGCTTCACAGCAGGCCAGTTGGAACTCCTGGAGAATAGCAGAGAGAACAGAGAAAGGATGTGCTAGGAACAGGGCCCAAATCCTGGTGCCTCAAGGGAAGCTTCCACCTCGCTACACACCCTAAAGCTCACTTCCCTGGAGAGCTGTAACACTCTGAAATCTTTCTGTGTAGAGATGGACAAAGACTTACTGTAACCTGCAAGGTATAATCTTATTTGGAGCAACATACACCAAAACTAACAGAGACACTCTGTTAAACAGACTATCAATTATTCCAAAGATCCAAACCATAACTGACGAAGCTTGCAACAGTTTCTAAGGCAGGTATCAGATTTAACCTCTAACACAGGCTTCCCTTGAAGCTTCCAAAATGCCTCACTCCTATCGACACTGCGCCAAGAGCAGTCAGAGGAATGCTATGGTGCGCCCGACACCGGCTACACGGGCACGAACAAGCTGTTGCTGCAATATCAGGCACCAAACTTCTCTAACACTAATTTCAGACTCATCCAGTACAATCCAGTGTATCCTAGTTTTATGATCTGTCAGCTGTTTAACATGGACAAATTGGCAGATTCGTGACAGACATTAGCACTTAATTCAAGGTGACTGTGAGCGAGCTATCCTAGAGTCTGAGCTATACCTCCAGTTTAGACAGCACATCTCCCACCTGAATAAACAAGCCAGGACTCGAGTATTTACACCGTATGGAACAAGGATCAGCTCCTCAGTTCAGCTGACCATGCTGCATCTGAAAGCACATCTACCATTCTAACCTCTGAAGAGACAATTATTTAGATGCTGATGTTTGGGGTATTCGTAAATATACTTTTAGTCAGGGAGCACTTCCAAGTCTCAAATTCTCAGTCTACACCTTGCGCCTGGCGAGGGCTCTACATTCCCAAGAGTAGCACGTGGCATTTGTAATGGGAGCTCTTCGCAGACATGGGCAGGGGTTAGGGCTGGGAGTGGAGGTGAAGGGTGAAGACACTCAGAATGCGCCTCTGTTGCTCTGTTACTCCACATCAGGCCACACTCAGGCCCTAGGAAACAGAGGAAACCCCCGCTCCCGTCCTCACGCCAAGCAGGAAGCCTCTGCAGCAATCTCCACAACAGAATTTGAAGCGTAATTAGAGTTCCTGCCACATATGTCATGATGAAAAGCCTGCCTGGTAACTAGTCACCGCTTTTGCTATAGTTCAACTTTCCAAAACAAATGTATTGTTGTAGAAGCATGATTAAACGTAAAAGGAGTGAAGCATAAGCTCAGTAAGACTAACTGGGCTTCTAAATAGTACCATTATGAAAAAGATACAATGCACTTCATTTCTGTATCTAACTATTTAGAAGTCAAAATGCTCCATACATTACCTAGACCCCCACCCCCCAAAATTCCCTAAAAACTCACTAAGAAATCTCCAGTATTCATTTGCTCTAGATGATATTTAGAACAAAGTTGACAACTTAAAGCTTTATAATAGTCTGTTTTAATATAAACAAGTGTTGGAATCAATCAATGTCCATCTCCGGAAGTTTCTTGTCCGAATCCAAAGGCACAGCCGTGTCTGCACCCTGCTCAGCAGCCTGCGGGCCTGGGCTATCTCCTTGTCCATCCACTGGTCCATTCTGCTCGGCAGTTTTTTGCTCCTCTTTTGGAGGTTCCACTTTGGGCTTGGGCTTTGAAATTATAGGGTTACAAGTACTCGTCAGCTCCTAGAATGGTGAGAGCAAACTGTTGGTGTCTCATAAATGAACAAGTTTAACACGTGCATGCTAAACCTTACTTCACCCTGTCCCACTCAGGTCTGCGCCAGAAGCTAAAACAAAATACCAACTTCGACCTTTGGGCCCACCACTGGTAACAAAGCTGACAAGACCACAAACACTTAGAGCCATAAACTACCTTCATTTTAGCTTCAATCTCTTTTGTCTTGACAACCGGATCCACCGTCAGGCTCTGCTTGCTCTGCAGATTCAGTTTGTTATTCATCCACTCCATCGCCTCATTCGTGCTTTTTTCCACCTTTGCCACATCAGATGCATCTAAATGGTCGTACTGGTCCTCCTACGACCAGCAGGAAGACAGACACGTGTCAAGGGATGCTCCTGGCCCTCCACCAACATTGTCTAGTTCTCTATCATCTTCCGAAAAGTTAAGTCTTTCAAATAATGAACTATTTTTAGCCTAACCATCGAGGTAGATACTAAATAGTCCATCTAAGTTAACTGTTAAACATTCAAGAACAGAAACAGAATGGGAATGATTAGAACATTCAAGGAAACAGATTCAAAGGCCAAGAAAACATGTAAAGTAGCTATTAAGGCTTCAGTAGCATAAACAAGGGCACACGATTTACCAAAAATCTTATGAAAATAAGATCACAATGTAAAAAAAATAAATTTCGTTAAAGGTGGAGTGGGGTTTAGGCATGCTAGTCTGGCCCCAAAGCAATAATGAATATAATTTTTAAAGGAGAATTTACATTAGCAAAGTTTTAAAAAATTAATTCTTAAAGTACCCTGGATTTTTATCTATTAAAGTTTCTTAGGCTGACAACATATTAGAAACAGGAGGAGGCTAGGCGTGTTAACACAGTGGTAGAGCACCTGCCTGGCATGCACAAGGTCCTGAATTCAATACCCAACACCACCAAAAATAGTAATAATAACCTGGAATATCATGGAGTTGTTAGAACTCAAAGTCTGGGGTTGGAGATTTAGCTCAGTGGTTAGAGTTCTTGCCTAGCCAATTGCAAGGTCCAGAGTTTGATCCCCAGCACCCAAAAAAAAAAAAAAAAGAACTCAATGTCCAGAGTCAAACTTTTCAGGCTGAATCCGACTCTCCCAATTTAGTAACCTTGGGTCTGACTTAAAGAAAATGAGGTTTAAAGCTGTTAGTAGTTACTTATCAATCTCACAAGGTTACTTTTTCCATTAAATGATATATTTATGGAACGCATACCCTATAGCACTCAAAAACTGCTAAGCAGTTTACTGATGTAACAGTATTAAATCCACAAAACAAACCAAGTTACAAGCTAATAGACACTCACAAAACCCAGTACACTGTGTTAAGTCTAACTTGGAGGAAGCATTCACGGCCAGGAAATTCAACAGATTCCACCTATTAGACAAGTGGCAAATCCTATGTTTTCTAATAAGATTCTATAAAACCTTTCTCATTAGTTAATATTCAAAATGAAAACCCATTATTAAAAACAGTTAAAGAGACCTAAGAAAGAAATACTATACATGTATCTCAAAATTTAACTCTACCAAAACAAGAGTAAGGAAAAGAAAAAAAATAGGCACCTTATTTTTGAAAGAGCTGATTACTTTCATATACTGTTGGATTTGTTTCCCTAGTTCTTCAAATAATTTTGGTCTTTCTTCAGATTCCTGGAACCGTATCTTAATAGGCTGACCTAAATTCTTAACAGAAAAGAAAACACAAATTCTTCACTGAGCACCTTGACTATCAGAGTTGTACCGTTTCTACTATGACTGAGATTATCTGCGGGTCTCCACGCGGTACATGAAAGTTCCCCAGGACACTGCAAATGCAGGGTTGGGCCTGAGAGCACACCTCAGTACCGAGCCCCGCGGCACTCTGCAATTCTCACCCAAGCTCTCATGCACAAAACACAGTGGAAAGACAGCTGAAAATCACCTCCACCCTCATACAGATGCACAAATCTAAATATAAGTGTACTCATTAAAAATTTACAATTTTTACACTAAAAATATAAACAGCACCTGAATCTGATGAGGCCTCTAGAATTAAACAGTACTTCACCCTAAAGTGTTAAATACCACCATGGAGATGAAAAATCAGCAAAATCCAGACTGAGAGAAAACCCTGCAGGTAAGTGATCCAGTTTCTTCATAATGTCAGTAAGGGAAAAGAATGAATGGAAAGGGAGCCACAGACACAGGTTTAAGAGACATACCAGTAAAATATGTGGATCTCATTTGAATCCTGATTCAAACAAACTTTAAAAATAATAATAATCATTTGTGAAACAGTGGGAACTTGAAAGCTGAACACTACTGTGATAGTAAGGATTTTTTTTTAGGTGTGATAAAGGCACTGAAATATATTTGGATTAAACATAACATGAAGGACTTGCTTCAAACTGGGAGTGGAAAGAATATGGATAAAAATAAACTGGCTCTAAAAGCTGAAGCTCTTGATCTCTACTTTCATGTGTGACATCTCTTGGGAGATGGAAACAAAACATCCGATGGGAAGGACCACGTGTGGATGCTGACCATTCTTGTCCAAACGCAGTCGTTCAGCAAGTTCACTTATGAGGTCATTTCAGCCCATTCTACAGGTAACTAAGTAACCCAGAACTAAATCTAAAGGGCCTCGTTTTGGATCACTTTTAAATCTAACACTGAAGTTCAACAATTTGATCCTTTAAACACAAAGCTACATCCACGGTCTGCCCCAAGGGACCACAGGGGCCTTTGGGAGAGAGACTGCATCTTGCTCATCTTTCAATCTCTGGACACTTTTCAAGAATGCATGGTGTTTCTATCTCAATGAGGCTCGAAAGCAAGAACAACAGTGAGCGTCACACAGTCAGGTATGCGCCATCAACGGGATCGATCCAGTGGGAACGTGTTAAGTCGTAAACGGTACAGTTCCTCAAAACATTATTTTCAGTTTGTGTTATTTAACTTGACATAAAAATCTCCCCCAATATTGAGCAACCATCCTCATAGGGTCCAGAGTTTCGGGATAACTGCTCTTAAGGGTCACTTACTTTTAATTCAGCCAATTTATCTACATAAACTTGCTTTGGCTGATCTTCTCCATCCTCATACAACCAATTTTCAGTATCTTCTAGTTTCAAGGTAAAACTGTTACGATCCTAAAGATAAAGAAAATGAAGTCAATGTTGTAATGAAGTCGATCACAAATCAGATGAATCACCAGAGTGATCACAGGCACGAACTGCACTCACATAGCCGGGATCTGCTTTAAAATACAGGGAAGTAGAGGGGAGAGATACAGAAAGCCAGCTGACAAATGTTTTTTGTTTGATGGGTATGGAGGGTATATCACATAATTCTTCCTGCTGTAAGGGGCTTTGAGTATACTCAAAAATTTTAGAATTAAAAACATGTATTTAAGAGTGACAGCCACAGGGGAGCTGGGGATTTGCCTCAGTGGTCAGAGTGCTTGCCTCACAAGCAAAAGGCCCTGAGTTCAATCCCCAGCACCAAAAAAAAAAAAAAAAAAAAAAAAAAAAAAAAAAAAAAAAAAAAAAAAAACCAAAACCAAAAACAAAAACAAAAAAAAACGGAGTAAAAGCCAAACAGCAGGAAAAAGTTAATCTAAAGAAAACACTATATAAATAACAGCACTCAAAAATGTCTTTGGAAAACTCTGCAATTACAAAAGAAACGTAAAATACAAATATGTAAAACCTTAAAAAAAAAAAAAAAAGCCCATTTTTAGGGGTTGGGGATTTAGCTCAGTGGTAAATCAAGCTCAGAGTGCTTGCCTAGAAGCACAAGGCCCCAAGTTTGATCCCCAGCACCCACCCCCAAAAAAGTACATTTTTAGAGATTTTTGTACCATATTTCCCCAAAAATAAAACCTAACTTGGAAAATAATCGTAGCATAATTTTTCAGGATGCTTGTAATAAACCCTACCCTGAAAATAAGCCTCAGTTAAGATAGTCAGCCAGCCACATTTAGTATGTCCTCTGCAACACACAAATATACTGAACTATAAAATAATAATGTTAATATAGAACTAAATATAAATAATATTATTGACATTAATACATAATAATAATATAAATTAAAATTAAGTAGCTGTAAATACCCAAGCAGGCATCTCTGGGAGACAGCTAAATGCCTATGTAAACAGATGAACGAAACTTACTGCCCAAGAAAAAAAAAAAGAAACTTACTGCCCAAGCACCCAACACACGAATAACCTGCACACTTGAAAACACGCAGACACGGCTGTTTCTAATATAAATCTTCATAATTCAGTATGCCACATGCTGTAGTAACATACTTAATGCACTCTTGTGAAATAAAGAAACATTTTCTGAACTTCGGTGCCTGCAATTTTTGGTCCCTTCTGTCTGGACCATCATTCTTAACCGTCACCATTTTTGTTGCCACCCCTATCAATACTTAAGTCTTCCATTAACATTTGATTGAGTGGAAACTCTGTGAAGCCAGCCTGTGAGAGACCATGATATTGGGTGAAGAGCTCAAGGGATAAAATCACTGATGGCTGTGCTGCCAACACACTACGAGTAGCCTATGTGGACAAGAAGCACTCATTTAAGGAAAGCCCTGTTGCTGGACATGTGAGATTGGGGTCAACAGTTCTACAAGAAATGCAGTCAAAAAATTCAGGCTGTAATTCAATTAGGATGATGTTCTACAAGATGAAAGAACTGTATTTGAAAAAATGCAGGTTTTTGTACATGAATAAGTGTAGACTGTTGAGCATGAAAAAAAAAGCCATCTCCCAAAAATAAGCCCTATTGTGTCTTTTGGAGCAAAAATTAATGTAAGCCCCAGTCTTACTTTTGGGGAAGTACTGTATACACATTTAAAATGTTCCTAGAAGTCACACAGTACCTAAGCACACCAAGGTACACACTTACATCTTCACTCACAAACTTCTCATATTCACCACTGAGCTTGTCCCTCATTTCATACACATATTCTTCCACTGCATTCTTAGCATCATTCCGCTCCTTCTCTAGTTTATCCTGCATGATCATCTTACCCTGAGAATAGAAAAATTAATCAGACATTAGGACAACTGAGACAATTTCCTCTTAAAGAGTAACAGATAATTTAAAAGTAGAGAACCCTTCTTCCCCAAATCCTCTCAACTGTGAGTCATCAAAACAAAGGAGAGCTGGAATACTAATCCTGGACAAGTTTTGAAGATAAAGAAGGCAGAGTTTTACGCAGACATTGTGGCACACACCTAGACCTGCCTATATTCCCAGCTGCTGAGGAGGCTGAGGCAGAGACAGCAAGTTAGGCCAGCCTCAGCAATTCAGCAACACCATCTTTAAAAAGACAAAAACAGAACAAAGAGCTAAGAATATAGCTCAGTGTTCTGAATTCATTTCCAGCACCAAAGAAAAAGGGAAGAGTTCTGGGTCTGGGAGTGGCTCTGTGTTAGAGGACCTGCCTAACATTTGCACTAGATTTCATCCGTAGCACTGCGCAGTGATGGAGGAAGTGATGGGTGGAAGAGGAGAAGGAAGAGAGGGAAGGGGAAGGCAGGGAGGAAGAGTGGGAGGGGCTGGGGTTAGGGAAAGGAAGAGCGGCAGGGACAGCTTTTCGGGTAAGGTTAGAGAAAATGAGCAACAGGAATATGACGATGTAGATAAGAAAAAAAACACGTGAAAGAACTATTGGTTTAATGTCACATGGTAGTATCTTGCTACATTATTCATTATGGAATACCAGGAAGAAACAAATTTATTCAAGGAAAATAAATGCTAAAAGTCCTACAAAACAAGATTCTTCTGAGATTCACTACTTGATTTTGATAAGAAATCTCAGACAGCAATTAATTAAGTAAATATTGCTCAAGAGTTCCAAAAATGTCATTCACCTTTAGCAGTTCGATTTACAAATCGACTGGCAACGGGGGAAGGAACTAATAGGCAAAACAATGCTACCATTAATGCCACGGGATTCCTGCTACTGAGCAAGCACCCCAAACATCCCAACCTCTACTGAGCAAACACGCGTAGCAAATCAAATACCTCTCCCAAACCAAAGGCATGACTGCCAAAGGTGTCACAAGAGAGGGATTCCAGCAAGACAGACACCATGTCCACATCATCACAAAGATTCTGGCACACCAGCCTCTATTACTGAATTTCCCCTTACTCTAAAAACAGCCATTTTTTTCAAAGTCCAAACTACCAAAAATGCAGAGATTTCGCCAAACGCACAATCAGAAGGCCATGGCCACATTACTAGCTCACTGTGTTAACCAACCCTGAACCACAACCTCATGCTCGATGTACAAGCTGAGCATCTCCCGGTCTATCTGCCACAGCAGCTGGTTCTCCACCGGCAGGTCCACAGTGCTGGTCTTCACTCTGGCCTTCTTGGCTTGAGGTGGCTGGTCCATCTTTTTATCTTTTGCTCCAGCTTGAGAAGTCTAAAATTATTAAGGAAGAAGCATACACAGAATAAACACAACAGGTCAAATTTCAAAAGATGTTTCTGTGTTTTTAAGAACTTTAGACTGCTGATGATCTGAGTAAAAAGACTCACACTAACCAAATAATAACAAATAAAAATGACGTGAGACAACTAGAGCAGCCAGATTCAGAGATGGACACATCAAAGGTAGTGGCCAGGACAGGGAGGCGAGGAAAAAGAGGGAGTGGAATGGTTTATGTGGGTACAGTTTCCTTTTTCAGGATGGAAAAGTTCTAAGGAGTGGTCGCACCACGGTGTATACATACTTAATGCTACTGCACTATACACTTAAAAACGGTTATGACAGTAAGCTTTATCATGTGTTCTAATCAATTAAAAATTTAAAAGTTTTAAATATATACATATATACATAACCTTCTGCAATCCCACAATCAATACACAATCACTGTAATTTTTCAGGCTAGTGCAGGTGTAGTGTATCTGCCTGGCAAGTCCAACGTCCTGGGTTCAACCCCCAGTAACATAAAAGAGGAAAATAAAATTCTTCCACCCCTAAATACACAGGCATATGGAAATGTCTATAGCTACTTACCTTCTCACGAGGACCAAGAGAACCCATTCTACTGAACAATGTCCACAAATGGGAATTCGCTTCATTTCATCTCACTGATTTTTTTCTATTTTCCTGGATCAATAACCTTTCTTCACACACTTACATACCATACATACTACTTATTCAAACTGCTTTCTCATATTTTATCCACTGTGTCTTTAAAGCTTTACTGATTTTCCCCCCAACAAATGACTAAGTCTTCTAGTTCTTTCCAATTTTATACAGTCTTTTTTTATTGTCAAATATACCGATCATTTCCTTTATGATTACTTTTGTTGTTTTTATGCTTTGAAAGCCTTTCCCTATCCACAAGTTAGAAAAATATTCAAACTAAAAACTGTCATTTAAAGCCTGGTGTGGCAGTGCATGCCTGTGATACTAGCACTCAGGAGGCTGAGGCAGGAGGATCACCACAAATTCGAGGCCAGCCTGGGCTACACAGTGAGACCTTGCCTCAAAAAAACAAAAAAAAACAAACCATCTTTCAGGGTTTTTTTGTTTTTTTTTTTTTTAACTTTTGAATTCATCTGGAATTCAATTTGTTCTACAATCTGAGGCAAGACTTCGAAGTCATTTCCCCACCTCCTATCAATGTAACTTGCTAGCTACTGAAACTTATGTGTCATTTTTATTTCACTTGCCTTAGAAAAATACTATGAAAGGCACTTCAGTTCCTGTGCTACCTCGTGGAGGCCCACAGGAGCTTCCGGTGCCAGCAGGGTACTGGGAAAGAGGGTGACACACAGGGCCTAGCACTTCTTTCTCCTCACTCACCTTCTCCTAACACAGTAGAGAACAGATACTTCTCTCTCCCAATGCCGCCCAACCCATCCAACACCACAAAAGGTCTCCCACCAACTACAGAATCTGTGAGCATGACCTCCTCTGCCCTTTTTGCCCTTTTCAATGTACTACTTGTACAGCTAAAGACACTAACATGAAAATGGGCAGCACACTTGATACCACTTTCAGGTTCTATAAAATGCTCTGTAAATGCCACAATGAGAAAGTCCTAAAAGGGTGAGATTATACTTTCCAATTTCCTAAGTAACTTGAAAGAAACCGTATTTTCAATGTTAAAAACAAAACTGAACATGCAAATGCAAAATTAAGAAATCAGTTATAGGGCTGGGGATTTAGACTGCTTGCCTGCCAAGCACAAGGCCCTGAGTTCAATCCCCGGTACCAAAAAAAATTTAAAAAACAATAAAAGAAATGAGTTGTAAATGATTCAAATGGTACCCATTCATTTTAAGTTAAATGCATTATTTACAATGTACTTAATATATTCTTTACATATTTTTCAATAAAAAGACAAAAGTAAAGCAGCTAAAAGAACCTGAAAAAAGTACCAGGTCTCACTGTGTATCAGTAACAAATACAGACGGGTAGAGTGTGACTCGGGAATAGCCATTCAGTAACCAGACAAACCGCTCAGCAGCCCGGGAAGGCAGGGCTCCTACAGGCTCTTCTTCCACGTAACCAACAGGACCAGAGGGCAAAAGCTATCTTGGAAGCAGCACTTTCCAAAATCAAAGCATTTTCCAAATCCACTACAGAATCTTACAAAAAACTATTCAAATAACACAGTATAACCACCTTCCAAGACATAGCCCCTCATCCAAAACCACATATATTAAAGAGGCAGAAAGTCAAAATTACTCATACCTCCATTTCTTCAGACTCTGCCTTATTTTCTGCTGGGGTCTGCTGCTGTTGCTCTTCAACATGTGGTTCTTCCTGGTCCACTTGCATCTTCTGAAAAACAGATCAAGTTAAAACCTAAAACTAAAAAATGTGAAAGACTAAGCAACCTTCATGATATACTGACAAAGTGACACAGTATGGAATTCTTGCTGTGTCACCAGCAATCAGAAGGCAGAGGCTCAAATTCCAGCTATCCCATACATGTTACCTGGAACAACAAAGCTTCTTTCTGGTACACAGCTAAAACATCTGTACAACTGGGCTATCACTCGCCCCTACTCTTACATATACCAGAGCGGTTATGGAATGCTCTGTAGAGACAAAGTGGCATCACCACAAAATACCACCTGAAGACCGCAGGAGTCATGCCAAGTCTTGCCAAGCTTCTTCATACAAGTACATTCGTTCCCACAGCAGCCTTTTCATCCCAGAGGTGTAACCACCACATCCAGTGGAGGCAGTGAACACCCTGAGACTTCTCTCAATGGCGACAGAAATCTGCAAAGGTGCTGAGCCAGGGTTCTCAACGCCTCACGGTGTATGGGAAGGAACCAGGAGGCTTTGAACACTGCTGCTGACAGTGGGCCCCAGCCCAGACCAACTGACACAACATCTCATCTCTCTCTTTTATTTTTTGGTGCTCAGGATCAAACTCAGGGCCCTGCGCTTGGTAGACAAGTGCTCTACCACTTGAGCTAAATCCCCAACCCTCAAACAACATCTCTGAGAATAAGATCTAAGCATTTGTAGTTTTATAAGGCTTGGAATCTGATGCACAGGGTAAGATCCAGTGTACACTTCCACCAAATCAATGCACAATCTAGTCTACCTGTGAAAATAATCCACCAAGACCCAAGAGTGTCCTTCTATAACCAGACTCAAAACTCAACTTGCTCAAGTTGAGAGAAGCATGGTGTGAAGCTAAGAGCCAACTTTTGCCCCATTTCCAACCCAAGGCTATGTAAAGACCCTCTGCTGGTGCACCCACGTTGAGAGAGGGGATAACACACGTCCAAACTCAGCCTCTCTCACAATGTGCCACCCTTGTCACCATCTACCTGCCTCTGGGCCACAGTAAATGGTCTAAGCCAGTGATGGCAAACCTTTTAGAGATGCATGCCCAACTCCAACCCAAAACCCACTTATTTATGGCCATGTACCAACACTGCAATTAAACCTGAATACTAAGGTTTTAGTTTGGAAAAACCAAACCATACATTAACATCTTTTGACTTAAAAGAAAAATAAATACCACGCCTACCACAGGTTTGTTACCACTGGTCTAAAACGTCCAGATTACCTCCTCCTCTTTTGCATTTTGATCAGTCTCCATCGGTTCCTCGTTTTCCTCAGACTTGTGTACTTCCACGAGAGACGCACTGGACACACTGAAAATGCCGTGGACATTCACTCGAACCTTGACCTTCACTTTTGAACTGGAGCCATCAGACTGCGGAGTGACTTTCTGAACAGAAAACTGAGCTGTGAATATGTGAGACAAAAGAAAACATGTCACAGGATGAATTCCAACATGAATACAGGCATATGCTACCAGGTTATGCTCATTTTCAGCAAAAGGGAGGTAACTTGACAGGGCACTTCAAACACGTCAGTATTCTAGGATCTTACTAGACATGAGATTCAGGTATGCTCGCGTTCTCATTATCCTGTCCCACCTAAGGACTCAAACAGCTCCTTAACTGCTGCCTTTCGTCATTTAATATACTACTGCTAGATAGATTCCTGAAACACACGGATTTGTCATTCTCCTTTCGAAAAAAAAAAAAAAAGCCACACTGCTTTTGTCACTTATCAAGAAACTAGTATTTTTAGATCTAGTTATTTTAACAAGGTGTTACTTTCTTGCTTATTCCCCACAATGCTGCTAAATATTAATTATCATTCCTACTTTACAAATGAGGAAAGCAGAGTAGCTTAATTTCACAGTTTCTAAGTACCACTGAGGGCAGTCCTGGTATTTTACTCGTGTATCATAATCTTTGTTGGCCAGCTCTAGTCTCTCTTCTCTTCTCAACTTGTATAATTTCCAGATCATAAAAGTTCCCAGACTCAGTATATCTAGACTCTCTCTACATACGTAAGGACTCTATCCAATACTGCTCCAACACCTAGGATGTAGTGTAATGTGTAACAATCTCCTAATGATTTTCTGTGTACATCTTTTTTTCGGCGGGGGTGGGGGGTGGCGTTGCTGGGGATCAAACTCAGGGCCTTGCACTTGGTAGTGTGTACATCTTTTAACTGTATGTTAATGTCAAAATGCAATTATTTTTACTTTACACTCTTTAACTCTATCTACCTCCACCTTATTATGCACAAAGCATAATCACAATGTGCATTAACTGAGAATATTCCCCCAACAGTTGGCGATCCAGTAAAATAACAATGTCCGGCTGGGGATTTAGCTCAGTGGTTACAGTGCTCACCTCGTAAGCACAAGGCCCCGAGTTCGATCCCCAGCACCAAAAAAAAAAAAAAAAAAAAAAATGTCCGGTTGGGTATGACCCTGATAAGACTGGAAATTTTATTTTGCGATCTGAAGTACCTAAATTTCAGAATACTGCACCTGTTCTTTCTGCTAACCCAGTTCTCCAAGTAGATACAAACTTTCGTTATCGTTTGAATTCCCAGTTCCACTCACCAATTGCAGGGTCTGGGTAAGGCAAATCCTGAGGAGAGCTGTAACAGGCCTCAAGAGTGAAAGGCTCCTTTCTATAAAATGTGAGGACTTTAGAGAAAGGAGCAGCATGATTTTTTGGAAAGACTTCACAGTCACTAAATAGAAGAAAAAGACAAAAACATAAATATTTAGGATGTTCCTAACTCTTTGACCCATTCTAAGTTTACAATTATTGTATAGTCCTTGTTTCTCCCTTCTTAGTTGGCTTTATTTCCAAGTTATGAGTTTCCTCTATATGTATAAAGTCAGTAAAAGAAAGGCATAAACTCAAATCAGTACATGAAAGACACCAATGATTTCAGCAGAATCAAATAGACAAATCTAAATAAGGACAGCAATTTATTCTGACACAATGCCTGATCACTTTGCTCCATGGACTATGCCAAAATACTAGCTTCAAATTGGTACTATTTTGAGTATGTATTAGCTGAAAAGAAGGGCATTATATTCCTCAGACTTAATTCATGAACTCTAGTGTGATTAGCACAGGTATTACCTTGACCCCTCTTCAGCTGGAGAATTCCACCTCAGGGATATTGGATATGGCACCACATCGGTAATAGAGAACTCTCGGACTTTGAAGGCAGGTGATAAGATTGCACACTAGAAAAAGAAGTTTAAAAAATTCCATGTGATAAAGTACGGACATTACAAACTGATATCACTAGACCTACAAATAGTAATTTGGCGCTGTCACTTGGTCATCTTTAAATATGTGCATTAATTATCTAACAGTGTCTGAAGAGTAGCTTTACAAACTTCTATCAGTCAAATTACCTACATGTCCTTGCTATTCCTTTTTTATTTTTCCATTAACTTTCAACTCTTATTTAACTGATGTACAACACTACTTCATATAGACACAGAGAATATGCCAAACTCTAACAGTATTTCAAGTTCAGAATTATCCATATATCTACCACATTTCTAAGTCAATTTATTCTTCTCATTAGGTATTATACAGCACAATTCCCTTCCCCAAGATCACCTCTGCTACACTTTAAAACAAAGTTTTCAGGATCTCACACCTTGAGGTCAACCTGAGCTAACCTCAGACTGCCAGGTAGACACAGAAACCATCGCCACCTTGTCACGACGACCTAGGAAGGAAAGAAAGCTCACCTGCAACGCACAGCCTCGAGTGACAGCTTCATCAGCATTTAATGTCGTACTGAGTTCTTTGCCAAAAAATTTGCTAATCTTCTCTTTCACTGCAGGGATTCGTGTAGCACCACCAACTATCTCCACTGCATAAATATCTTCTTTCTTTAACTCTATGTTAAAACAATTAGACATTTAGGTAAAAAGAATCTTTAAATTAGTATTTTATAATGAAATAAATGAACCATAAGCTCTTACAGAAAAATGAACTCAAAGACTTGTTAAAAAAAAAAAAAAAAAACCCTAGTGTCTCACCACACACAACACACACTCCCAAGCACACACAAGGGGGATATAGCATCTAGAAACAGCAGGTGTTGTGAAGAGCGGGAGAGGGTGGCATAGCAGCAGTGGGATTTAGATGGCATGGGTCATGCACACTGTGCCCTACAGGTCTTACGATCTTTGGCACAGTTCCACAGAAAGCACCACTAAAACATCAACGGCACAAACATTCACATGGCCAGCTGTACAAGGGCTTCAAAATATTAGGTCACTCTGATCTGGCATGAAAGAAAGAAAGTTACTCACAAGCACATCTAGTGAATCCAGAACAGCCCAGATTAAAAGACAGGCACCAAAGGCACAACACACGCCTAGAATACCAGTGCTGAGGAGGTCGAGGCAGGAAGATCACAAGTTTGAGACCAACCTGGGCTACAAAGTGAGACCCTGCCTCCAAATACCCACACAGCCAGGCGTGGTGGTGCACACCTGTAATTGCAGCACTCAAGAGGCTGAGTGAGGCAGGAGGATCAAAGCCAGCATGGACTATATAGCAAGACCCTGCCTCAAAAAAACCACACGCGCACATGCACACACACACACACACAGAAACCACAAGTAAAGTCCCCAATTTATGAACGAGTTCCATTTGAGGAGAACGTTCAGAAGCTGAATTAATTTGTAAGTCCAACAAAGTAGAGTCTTAAACACCACTGACACAATTATACAATGTAAAGCATAAAAAAAATCAAACACACACACAAAAATACAGTAAGGCTGGGCGTGGTGGTGCACGCCTGTAATCCCAGCAGTTGGGAGGCTGAGGTAGGAGGACTACAGCAAGTTCAAGCCCAGACTGGGCTACTTAGTGAATTCAAAGCCAGACGGGAACTACAAAGCAAGACCCTGTCCCAAAAAACTGAAAAGAAAAACATTAAGTCTCCAACTGTACTGTACTGCTATATACTGTAACACCGTACAGTACGCACACAGCAGCACAACTATGACAATGTCCAGCAGATACGTGAGCTACTTCTGCAATTTGTTCATATCTACGAATGTTTGTGATGCGAGGTCCATTCGTATCTGTGAAGGGCACAACTCAAATGTTCGTAAGTGTGGACCTACTGTGGTCTCCTATCAGATAGAAGGTAAGAAAGTACTATACATTGAGGCTCTGTGCCTCAACATCACTACTACCTGTTGTTTGCCCTGATCATATTTTATCTAGCACCTACTGACAATTTTGTGAGGACTACTTTTAAAAATGGGCTGGAACCAAGATGCATCATGTATAGGTACAGAATAAATGTAATGAATGTGACCATTTTATGTAGAATGCACCAATACATGTTCTTGGTTTAAAATAAAAATGGGCTGGAGCTGGGCATGATAGCACACACTTATAATCCCAGCACTCTGGAGGCTGAGGCAGGAGGATGGCTATGAGTTTAAGACCCGCATGTCTCAAAGACCAGACCCTGTCTCAAAAAAACCTAAAAAAATAAAGTAAAATAAAATACAATAAAAATAAAAATGGGCTGGATGGGGATTTAGCTCAGGAGTAGAGCTTGTGCCTAGAAAGTGCAAGGTCCTGAGTTCGATCCCCAGCACCATTCCCCCAAAAAAGGGCTGAGCCAGATGCAGCAGTGTGTGTGCAGTCCCAGCTACTCAGGAAGTAGCAGAATGATTACTTAGCGCAGGAATTCCAGGCCAGTCTTGACAACATAACAAGACTACTTCTAAAAAGGAAAAAAGGGAGATGTGGTGGGGAGAGGTTATCCTAGTGTGGAAAGAACAGGCCCAATGGCCATCATCACTCTGACTTAACACCTAAGCCACACTGAACTGACAGTGCATCCCACACGGAAACAGTCACCAACACCACACCAGTGTACTGCATAGGAAATAGTCTGACCAAGACTTTACAAAAATGACTAATACATTCTTCCTAAATTAAACTGCCACCTTTTAGCATCCTGCCCAGTGAGGTGGTCCCCATCTTCCAGTAATCTCACCTACTCAGCTGGCTGAGATGGGAGGAATGCAAGCTCAAGGCAGCTGGGGCAATATAACAACACCGTTTCTCAAAATAAACAATAAAAAGGGACGGGGATGCATCTCAGGGATAGAGTGCCCTGGGTTCAATCCCTAGTACTGCAAAAAGAAAAAAAATAAGCATCCTGTTAAATAAGAACGTCATTATCACAGGTTCCCTTTGCTGTATGTCTTTCAGGTAAGCAAGGATTCACTGACTGAAAAGCTTACAAAACTACCCCATCAGCACTCCAAAAGACAACTTTTAGCAAATTACTGAAAAGCTTATTCCTACCTTTTAGTCTCAATTAGATTCCTAGGGAAGAAAAAAAAAAGATTTCTAGGAGAAACTTTCTGGGTTTCCCTGGATATTTATCAAAGATTGCCTTGGGGAAGGAGGCATTCCAGAGGGAAGATGAAGATAAAGGAAATATGGAGCTCAAGTAGTTCATACAACTATTACCTGTATACTGCTTGGGAGGGAAAAAAAAACACTAACACTCTGAGAGCCACAGACGATTCCCTCACAAAAATACTCACTGGCTTGTTCCAAAACACTCCGAAGCGGTGGCTCCACTCTAGCTAAGAGATCATCGCACATCTCCAAAAACTTGCCTCTGTTAGAAAAACAACAGCAGGTTAAATCGAATTCACATTGATGTGCAACAGATGACTACAATCGAGACCAGCTAACAACCAATGTTGGGAAGGACATGCAAACCCTGGAACCCAGACATACTGCTGAGCAATGTAAAATGAAAAGGGCACATTTCGTTTGTTTTGCTTCGGGGTTTTCTTTTGCCAGTTATGGTGTTATATGCACGTTCATTATGAGATGGTCTTAACTTTGCTGAGTATTTGAAAATGTCAACAAATAAAAACATGAAGAGTTGGGGATCGAGGCTTAGCTCAGTGCTAACAGTGCTTGCTCAGCATGTATGAAGGTCCTTGGTTTTTCTCAGCAGCAGATTAAAAAAAAAAAAGAAAAAAGGAACAAAGGACTGTAGGAAAATGGCAGCAGCAAATGTTTTTGACGGTTTATTTTTAAAAACTTTCACTCAAAAAAATAAAAACTTTCACTGAAATATAATTCATATCCCATAGAATTCATCTAAAGAGTGTTAATTCAATGATTTTCTTTTTCTTTTTCTTTTTTCTCCCCCCTTGAGACAGGAGTCTGCTATGTAGTCCAGGCTGGCCTCAAACTCGTGATCCTCCTGCCTCAGCCTCCCAAGTGCCTAGGCCAATGATTTGCTTAAGATGCTGGAGAGGGGTGCCTAGCTAGCTCAGGTGGTAGAGCATGAGACTCTTAAGATGCTAGAGATCAAGCCCAGAGCTTCGTCTCACAATCCTCCATGCCACACTCCTCATGCCATCTAAGCAGTCACTTTTTAGTATTATCTATACAACATTTTTTATAAACCGCCCAATAATATCCATTGTATGATAAGGCTACATTTTGTTTACTAATCAATTGACGGACATTTCTGTTTTCTTTTTTTACCTATTACGAGTGGTGCTACAGGAGTATCTGTGTACAAGTTCCTATGTGAACATGAACACACACAAAAAAACACAAATGGCTGCCAGGTGTGGTGGCGCACACCTGTAATCCCAGCACTCGGGAGGCTGAGCCAGGAGGATCACTGTGAGTTGGAGGCCAGCCTGGGCTACACAGCGAGACCCTGTCTCAGACAACTGAGGCAGCAGCTGGGAATTTAGCTCGGTGGTAGAGTGCTTTCCTAGTAAGTACAAGGCCCTGAGTTCAATCTCCAGCACCAAAAAAAAAAAAAAAAGAGAGAGGCAAACCACTGGCAGCCACAATTCCTCCTTATATCAACTCTGTAAAAGGCAACTGAAGCAAACAAGGGCATACGATATACTTGGAAACTCGAAAAAAATCCAAAAATAAGCAGACCAATTTGAAAACAGCAGCTGGAATCAGAAGGCATGTGCTCACGCCAAAGCATGACTATCCAAGTGCCTTGATAACGGACTCAGAGGGAACAGCAAAATGGGTCCTTCAAGGGAAAAAAGGACTATATTGAGGAAAACTGCTGATAAGAAAATCTAAAACAAGCAGGACAGCAGCAGTAAAGACAAAGGAAGACATGAGGGAGGGAATACAAACCTCAGTCAAAAGGCCACTTTTTTTTTTTTTTTTTTTTAAAGATTTCACAAACTGAGTGTAGTGGCACATTCCTGTAATGCCCGCACTCCCGGAAGGCTGAGGCAGGAGGACTGTAAGTTCAAACCCTGCCTAGCGACTTTCTGACTTAGTAAGAGCCTGTCTCAAAATTTAATAAACACTGACATAGCTGGAGATGTAGTCCACAATGAAAGACCTGGATTCAATTCCCAGTAACACACACACGCGCGCGCGCGCGTGCGGACACGCACACACACACACACACACACACACACACACACACACAGAGGAATTCGTAAAAACAAGGGAGGATATTCTGGATCAGTAAAATAAGATAAACTCTTAAACGCCCTTCCAAAGGTTCAGGAGTGCTTATTTCACCTAAAAATGAGTACGGCTGGGGATTTAGCTCAGTGATTAGAGCGCTTGCCTTGCAAGCACAAGGGCCTGAGTTCCATCCCTGGCACCACAAAAAAAAAAAAAAAGAATGACCTCTAAACAACCAAAATGAAGGGACAGCAACATAAAACTACTGGCAACCCACTAGGATGACGATAATCAAGAAAACTTAGACCATGGGCTAGGAATTTAGCTCAGCGGTTAGAGTGCTTGCCTTACAAGCACAAGGCCCTGAGTTTGATCCCCAACACCAAAAAAAAAAAAAAAAGAAAACTTAGACCAACAGGTGATAGTGAGGATGCAGGAAAAGTGGAAGCCTTATACATTGCTGATGTGAGTGTTTAAAACGGCCCAACCAGAAAGGATGATAGTTTGGTGATTCCTTAAAAAGTTAACGTAAAATTACTGTATGAGTCACCAATTCCACATATACCCAAATGAAAACAGATATTCAACTAAATATTTGTTCACAAATGTTCACAGCACTATTCACAACAGCTAAAAGGGAGAAACAACTAAAACACCCAATGACTATTGGACAATTAATAAAAAATGTGCTACAATCATAGAATCAAGTAGTATTTGCCAAAAGAAAAAGCAATGAGGTACTAATACGGCCACAGTGTGGATAAACCTGAAAAACATCAAACTAAGTGAAAGAGGCAAGATATTTACGTAGGATTCCATTTATATGACATATCCTAGCCAGGTATGGTGGGTCACACCTATAATCCAAGCACCCAGGAGGCCAAGGCAGGAGGCTCACAGCAAGTTCAAGGCTAACCTTAGGCTACACAGTTGAGTTCAAGACCAGCCTGCACTACACAAAGTGAGAGCCTGTCTCAAAAAAAGTAAATTTCATGGTGTGTGAGTCTTACCTCATTTAAAAAATGAACAAACACTATAACGTCACAAATAATCTGGGGCTGGGGATTTACCTCAGTGGTTAGAGTGCTTGCCTATCAAGGGCAAGGCCCTGAATTCAATTCCCAGCACCAAAAAAGGACAAACACACACACACACACACAAAAAGAAAACACAGAAATAATCTGGTGTCATTGATTTTAAAATATAAAGATGAATGGTATTAATAACTAAATAAAGGCTATATAGCGGCTACAAAATAGAGTATATAACCCAAGTACCATGGCACATGCCTGTAATCCCAGCACTTTGGGACGCTCAATCAAGAGGATCACAACTCAAGTCCCGCCTGGACGACTTGGCAAGACCCTATCTCAAAATAAAAAACACAGTAAAAGGCACTGGGGAGTAGCTCAGGAGCAAAGCAGCTGTGAGTCTGATTCCCCAGAGGGAAGGAGAGAAGGACGGAAGGAGGGAAAGACAAAGGGAGGAAAGAAAAAGAGAGAAAGATAAAGAGGGAGTGAGGAGTACAGAGAGATAGAAACAAAATGAGAGAATAACAGATCTATGTTCTCACAATGCAGACAAAGTACAATCTGTTTTTAAAAACCAGCACATAGGCCAATAGTTTCTACTTAAAGGGTTAGCCCCGTACACATGTAACATTTCCCTAACAACTTCTGAAACACATACTGCCTTAGCCACCGTCTCCAGAAAACATAAGCACACACACAAAACTGCAGCTCAATAAAAATGAAAGCTATTACTTTCAAGTAAGAGAAAGGACAAACGAAAATCTGGATACTAGGCAACAGTGCATGCCATCTCAATTTTCTAAAGATCACTGAGACATACTTCTCTAAACAAGCTATCGGTCTTGTCTAAAAATCTATCGGCAGAGTTCATAGCCGAGGAACAACTCACTCCCATCATCCAAGCAACACAACCAGGCAACAGGACACTGAACGTCTCTGAGAAGAGCCACAAAGGTCAGTTACGCGGAACTCCTGCAGCACTGTGCAAAAAGGCTGCTGCCCTCCAGTGACCCTGAACCACTCAAGAGAAGTTTCTTAATCAGCAGCTAAACTGAATTCAGCTTAATTCTGCATTAAGTACTCTGCCCTAGTTTTATGAAAACTGGTAACTCGTGCGTAATGTATAACGCAGGTATGTGTGTTAGAACTGCTAACTTCCTAGAATATTTAATTACTCAAAATGAAAATGTTAGTGTCCGCTAATAATCAAACCTAACCCTTACATAAAAACCAAGGTTCCGAATAGCCTGTGATATTTTTACCCATAGAACTGAAGTTATCATATTAACAATCATGATAATTTCAACAATTAAATAAGGTTAAAAACTTAAAAAAAAAAAATCACAATTCACTTTAACATCAAAATAGGAATATAGTTACCTATTCATAGTTCCAGATACATCAACATCATTCATAAAACATTCAATGCTCAAAGGGAGGTCTGAAGCATTTGCACTCATCAATTTCTTGAGTTTCTCACACTCTTGAGATAGTCGTAATAACGCACGTATTTTAGACTTTATGTCTAGCTTGTATTTCTTCCCAAATTCTTCACAGAAGTGATTTACTAACACCTCATCAAATTTTCTGCCTCCCAGGGTTGTGTCAAATGCTGTAGCCAAAACCTTAGAAAAAAAAGATAATTAATCCAACAATTAACCAATTAATTTTATGACACATATTTAAGTTGTTCAGAAAAAAAGCAGGTGTGAATTTCAAGGTTCAAACAAAGCAATATGCATGTGTCATTTAGCCCTTGATAAAACTACACTGAAAAATAGACACTGCAAACCTAATGTACAGATTATGCTGCAGATGTAGACAGGTGAGATAATCTGCAGGTTATAAAGCTACTGAAGTTGTGGAGGTGGAATTCAGAATCAAAACTTGATTTCAAAATCGATGCCTTCTCCACTCTGCTAATCTGACTCCTAACAGCAATTATACATCCTAGGACAGATACACTAATGTTACCTACATACGTGTAGTCTTAACGCTATCACAAAGCTGTGAATAATATAAACGGCCTGCCTCTAAGCAGTCTACTACCAGAAAGATACTGAAGCCTTGACAACAATTGTCTCTATGTAACAGAAATCTAATAAACTGTTATTAGTTTTCCAAATCTATAACAGATTAAATGCAAACTAGATCTAATTAAATTCAATAAAAGGCTAAATAAGTGATAACTAAAAACAACCTCTTCAGAGAAAGTGAAAGGCCATTGAGAATTTAGTATGTTAACTGGAAAAAATACAGGACAAAGAACTGAATGTAGTGTGATTTCAATTTTGCTTCCATTAAAAAATGAGGAGCCAGGAGAGGTGGCACAGACTTGTGATCCCACCCACTCAGGGTGCAGGAAGGTCACAAATTCAGCCCAGCTGAGACAATTTAGGAAGACCCTGTCTCAAAAAGGCAAAAAGGAGAAAAAAAAAAATGTAAAAAGGTTGGCAGTAGAGCTGGGGATTTAGCTCAGTGGTTAGAGTGCTTGCCAAGCAAGCACAAGGCCCTGAGTTCGATCCCCGGTACCAAAAAAAAAAAAAAAAAGTTGCAGTGTAGGTCAGGGCAAAGGCTCTGGCTTCAATCTCCAGTAATAAAAAAAAGAGAAGAGGGAGGGAGGGGGAACACACCACACCGTTAGAACATCAAGATTATGAACATCTCTTCTTTTTTAATTTTTTGGGGGGGAGGTGCAGGGGATCGAATTTAGGGCCTTAAGCAAGCACTCTAGCACCGGAGCTAAATCCCCAACCTGCCAAAATCTTTTCTTTACAAATAAATATTTTCTCAGATTGTGGGATTTTTTTTAAATAATGAGTATTTTTATAATTAAATTTAAAAGCAATCGAAAGGTTTGGACAACTGACAGTTGATAGCCAACAGTGAAAGACAATTTATAAAATCAAATACAAAAAAAAAAAATCAAATACAGACAGTCACTAACATGTATCATTCTGATCCAAAGCCAGGCTAAATTATTTATGGTCAGAATCTTCTGTTTAAAAAGGCTAAAGTACAGACTGGCTTTTAGAAATAATTCTATTAGTGATTAAAGTTTAAATACTGAGAAATACATTTGACCCATCATTTACAGCTGTAAACATTGAAAACTCATTTCCTAACCAAGATTTACATCTTTTGTTTGAAAAGACCTAAAACAATGTAAGCCAGTGTTGATGAAGTACAATCAAGTCTATTTTCCATAGAAAACAAGATACCACAACAGAGTTTCAACAGGCTTCCAAAACGGCTGGCTACTTTTATCTGCACTAGTCCCTCTCCCAACCAATCCCAAACCGGGGTGGGGGCGTCACCAAAGGCAACTTAGACCTTGACACCAAGAACCTTGATATACAATTCAACGCAAGAAAACACGAGATAAAACCATCTTAGCCAGACGCAGAACTGACTTTCTCCAACTGGCTAAGTATTGTGGAACTACCATAAACCAGCAAAATCAACTGGGACTATGTTCACCCTCTGGCCCCCTCCTTGTCTTTAATACTTCTACAGTTTTGTGTGTATAAAAGTGCTTACTGCAGAGCTTCAAGAGTTCCAGAAACGTAGACGATCACTCTTAGTTTAGTGTCCCTGGCACCCGAGTCCTAGTCCTTCTACCCTGCCAACACTCCAAACCTCAAGAGTAAGAGAACACCTTTTTATCATCCCAATTTCCAGTGCAAAATACACCAAAGAAACACATATACAAAAATCCTCCCGTAGGGTTGGGGATTTTGCTCAGTGGTTAGAGTGCTTGCCTGACAAGCACAAAGCCCTGAGTTTGACACCCAGCACCAAAAAAAAAAAAAAAAAAAAGCCTCCTGGTAACTGCAAGGTAAATATTATTTTCTGTTTTGGAGATGACAGATTTAAGACTCAGGATGGGGGCACCACACTGGATAGGGATTTAACCTAGTTAGTCTCTGCACCAAGCTACTTGCCTAGCCTTGTTTTCTGAGGTGATACCTCCCTAAATTGCCCAAGCTTGGTTCAAACTGCGATCCTCCTGTGGCAGCCTCCCAGAGTGCTGGGACTACAAGTTTGCACCACCATACTCAGCAAAGCCTGAGGTATCTTAAGAGCTTTTTCCTTAAGGTCTGTTTACGGCACACCATGCCAACTCTTATTCCCCTCTCCCCAGTACAGATGATGGAACCCAGGTCCTCACGCACAGTAGGCAAGCACTCTAACACTGAGATACATCCCCATCTCTATTTATTTTTTCAGACAAGTTTTCACTAAGTTGCCCAGGCTGCCGTTAAACTTACGACCCTCTTGCCTCAGGCTCTCAAGTAGCTGGAAGTATAATTGTGCTCCATCTCACGGGGCACCATGGTACTATTTGATGAATTACTTTGGACATATAATTGCCATTCTGCCTCTACAATTAGTTTCTAGTTCAGATGGCTTATAGCAAATCTCCATTAGTTACACAAAATACATTAACCATTTATTTGTCTCTCAAAAATGTGTAATTAGGGGTTGGAGATTTAGCTTAGTGGTAGAGCGCTTGCCTAGCAAGCCCAAGGCCCTGAGTTCAACCCCCAGCACCTAACACAACAAAAAAAGTGTAATTATCATAGTTGTTGTAATCGTAAAGAAAAAACTATACTTACTTTCAGTTTTCCTCTATTAAACGCACATACAGACACTTGATAAGCAGAATGCCCCATGTCGACAAAAACTACATTTCTTGGTTTCTCTTCTAAGGCAGGGAGATCTTGTTTATAAATTCCATATGCAAGAGCAACTATACAAGAAAAAGAATTAACATGATAAAAAAAAGAAAAAAAAAGAAAAAACCACGATGGTCCATCTAGGTAAATATAATCTATTTAAGTAGAAAAAACAAGTTTTATATATAAGAATGGGATTACATTATGCATTATGTCTCAAATAAAATCAAATTCTTTGTAAGTATTGCCTAATATATTCATGGGGAACATTAACTTCAAAGAGTTAAACACTAATGGTCAGCCTTCCTTACAATTTCCCATGAATTCTGACAATTCTCCAGAAACCAGTTCTCCCACTCTCCGGTCATCCCTTCCTCCATTTTTTCAACCCTTGTGCCATGTTTCATTCCTACATGCCCAATCCCTGAGAGACTTGCTCCTTTACACTCCATTCCTCTCTGCACCAGCCCACAAGTGAGAAAGACGATACTGGAATTAAAGCACTGCCACACACAGTAAGTGTGTTCCTTTCCAAACAAGTATGTGTTCAAACATCAAAGTAGGTACTGTAACATACAAAAAAAGTACTGGCAAGATTAATTCTTCATTCATGACGCAGTATCCAAAAACACTATGACAAACAGGTTGTAAAAAAGTATAGCAGCCCTCCAAGCAAACTCTAACCTAAAACCTCCAACATTAATCAAAGGAGTAAGATATGCAGCCCCCTCTTACCTGCAGTAGTTTCATTCATTAACCGCAGGCAGTTGAGACCAGCAATCTGTGTTGCATCCATCACTGATCGTCTTTCTGCATCGGTATAGAAACAAGGAACCTACAAAAACACTTCCACGTTTACTACATGATGAATGTCATTTTATCAGTAAAATCCAGGACCACTCACAAGTACCTTCAGCAATTTATTCTGTGTATGATCAAGGAAGTACTTCAAACCATTAGAAAAAGTTAGAATATTCAGTAATAGTACTGGGACAAACGTATAGACATATACGGCATTACATAACATACATTCCATAGCAGGCCACAATTGCACGATCCAAAGTGATTCTATCCTCACCAAGGTCTGCTTGCAAAACTGGCCCTTGCTTGCCACATGTGGTGGCACACATCTGCAATCCCAGCAGTCAGGAGGTTGAGGCAGGAGGACTGCCAGAGTTCAAGGCCAGCCTGAGCTACATACTGAGCCCAAGGCCAGCCTGAGCTATACAGCAAGACCCTATCCAAAAAAAAAAAAAAAAAAAAAAACTGGCCCCTGCCGGCACTTAAAAACTCCACTGGCATCTACAAACTTGTTAATAAAGACTTCCCTTGGAGTTTTTTGCTTTCAAATGCTCCCTACTCGTCGAGTAGCTATCTATCATCTCCCTTTCCCCCTCTGCCCCACTTTTAAATAAATTGTCCTCTAAATAAATTGTCTTCTCTTAATTAAAAAGAAAAAAAGACTTCCCTTAATTAACTTAAAAAGTAAAACATCCATAACTGGTTAAGAGTGGCTCACTCTGCCTAAAATGTGACACAAACATTGTCATATATGCTGATGACCTGTTCTCTTCCAGGGCCAGAAGTCTGGTACATGGTGGGTACAGGGTACCCACGTGACTGACTCTCAAAATCAAAACTTCTCAACTCCGGCAGAATCTTCCTGGAAGAGAACACTTCACACATCTCCACACCCTGCTGCTGGAGGGACCAAGCACGTTCCATCTCTTTGAAGCCTGAGCTGATTTCCTGCAGATGCTGTACAGCGGACCCTTTTCCCCTTGTTGATTTTGCCCTGAATCCTTTCACTGTAATAAATCTTCGCATGAGTCGAGCTACATGCTCGGTCTTCCTAGCAAATCACTTACAATCCAGTGTGGTCTTAAGGACCTCCACATAGGACTTAATGTATTTTTTAACTCATTCCCCAAAACTGGAAGTCACTCAGGCATTCACTCAAGAAAAAAACATAAAAAGAAAGAAAGAAAGTAGCAAGAATGACAGGATAGTGGGCTGGGGAACTTAGCTCAGTGGTTAAAGCGCTTGCCTAGCAAGCACAAGGCCACATGCCGAAAACTAAAACTAGATACATGTCTCTCACCATATACAAAACTAAGATCGAAGTGGATCAAAGACCTAAACATAAAAACAGAAACAATAAATCTCCTAGAGAATAAAATAGGAAGAACTCTCCAAGACATAGGGGTTGGAAAAAAATTTATGAATAAAACTCAGGCTGCACGGGAAACAATTCAAAGA
>PVJO010014955.1:0-46360 GCA_004026905.1 Hystrix cristata
ATACATGCATAGTATCTAACTTTCTTTTCTATTGAGCCTCAAAATTGTACATCTTTGTCTTGAGGTGAGCAAACTCTCCTTTATCTGTAAAACAGAAAAAGTGAATGATGCACTCTTTAAGGGAAGAAAACATCATTTATAGTATCCATTAGTAGCAAAAACCTTATACAGCAAGACATAGACTATCTATAAAAAATGAAATAGAAAAATATGATTGGGAATCAAAAAAGTCAATAAAAGCAGTAGCTCAATTAACTTAGTTATTAGAGTTATCAAATATGGACTTGAAAAGTATTAAAAAAATTTGGCTTCAGCCAATTAGAAAATGGATAAAATGTATAAAACAACTCATTTTAGATATGTATATGTGGGGCTCCACTGATTTATTTACAATGTAAAGGGACAAACGCAGCATGGAATATCTGTCATTAGTCCAGGTGGGAAGACTGGAGCAGCAGCCATTTTGCAAGCCTACGGGAGCCCAGTGGGAAGAAATCTTACACATCAGAACAAATTCCTGAGAAGTTGGAAGCTGCTTCTTTTGACAAACTTGAAATGAATAACCACGCGTACAAGCTGATCTACAAATAGCTGATTTAATAAATGCTGTAATAGATGCCTTAAGGTTTTAAAAGCATTAACACAATGCATTTATAAGTTAGTTTGCACATCTCTATGCAAAAAAAAAAAACACTACAAAAATGGAAAATTATGATCAATTAATGTGTACTGTCTGTTGTTTGCTGTCCATTTGCTTTACAAAGCAAAAAGACCATGCCTTCTAGGCATGAAGATTTAATACTACAGCAGTAATATGAAATTAATTAGAGAACTGAAAACACTGAGGCAGTTGCAAAGCTGTCCAATTATACCCAGCATGATCAGAGTACACGAAGAATAAAAATGGTGGTAGGCACTGAAAGTGTTGAGATATCCAAAATCAGTAAATGTGATACCAGAAATATTCCGTATTCTTTCAATATCATACTAACACACTGTATGTGGCACTTACAGGCCTATTCCTGGGCTATTCAATTATCTGTGGTGCTATACCCTCTTTTGATTTGCTATTTGCCACTGATTAGAATACAGATTCTGTGAAGTAATGGGAATTTATACATTTTTGCCAGTTAAGATGTAAACGATTCATGTTTAATAAAAACATAGCCCTCAAGTAAGTGTATTGTTATATAAGTATTTAACCAATTTTATCTCTAATTTTGAAAAATTATTTTAATATAACTTCTCTGAAAATATATTCTCTTATTCTTTGAACCAACCCTACCATTCAATGTGTGTCACAGTTAAACTTAATTATCAGTAGTCACCTAAGGTATTAGTAAAGCAAAGTTCTGTGTTAGTCTGAGTGGGTCATGGACGCAAAACCTTGTGTATTATCTGGTTCCTATTACCTTCCTCTTGGACACTGTACTTGTACTTTACTTCCTGGCCGCCACGATCTTCCTTCTGTCATTCCTTTCCAGCGAGATGTTTCTGCCTGGAGTCAGCCTTCTAGGGATGGAATCTCCTGAAACTGTGACCCAAACTAAGTATCTTCTTCAAGTTTTAAGGGTGAGGCATTGTGTTCCAATGACAGGAAAGCTAACTCTTACAAATACTTTCTCCGGTAATAATTTTAATAAGTATTTGTAATAAATTCACTATGTATTTGTGTATGTTGCTAACCTTTTTCACAATTATACTTTGACAAAAGAGAAACAAAATATGAAGCATTATATGGACATATTTAAGAGAACTTAATGTGAAAATGTACATGAGAAATGGAGATAATATGGTACCAATGAGGACAGGACCCTGCATAGTTGAGAGTCAGTTTAAAGTCATTTTGAACCTTCTATGTAAAATCTGAGTTTCTTCTACATTTTTTAATCTGGGTGATTTTTATAGACCTGTGTCCTCTGTTTGAAAATCTATAATGCCAGGATATTCACTATTGTGGCAAAATATTAGCAAAATAGCTGTACTATGTAACTTTAAATTTTCAGTCTTTTTTTTAAAATTAGGAGCTACAATGAACATGTATACTGGCACTTTGATATGTCAATTCTTTAAATGTTTCTAGTAATTATAAAATTTGGCTAAAAATCCTTTCAAGTTAAACATCCCTAGTTCTGTAATTGGCCTCTCATTTGAATTTATGTACTAATCCACCACATCCCTAACAGCTGCTCACAGGACATACCCAATTGACTACACTTATACATTTTAAAATACATTTAAGAACAGGATGAAACATTCTAGTTGCAATAAAATAAGAACAGAACAGATAATGTAATGTTAAAGAAGAACAGGTAATGTAAGTGCAGTTAGAAATTTCAGTTACTCAAGGCCAATGAAAGAGGAGCCATAAAGAGATGAAATTCCTATCTCATATCAAGCAGCTTATTTTGAGTCCCATTTTAATTTTGAAAAATTAAGTTAAATTCCTTCCATTTAATTTTAGAGTCTTTTGAATGGTATATACTGTGATATCCATGTAACTGGATCTAATTTTCATTAATAACATCAATCAGGATAACATGTAAGTGTGAACTCTGAAAAAATTTCTAAGCAAGCATTCTATATTAGAGTTTTACTTTTTTTATGCAACCAGATTTTCACTCATGGCAAATTGTATCTTCTAGCTGTGTGTGTATGCATACGTGTATGTGTGAGTGTATGTCTTTTGGTTAGTCTTAAAATAAATTGAAGTTCTACGGAAATGAATAAGGTAAATATTTTTATCCACATATTATAAATAATGAAATGATTGCTAAATTTTTGAACTTACGCAGTTCATAAGTGGCACAAGTAGAATTCAAACCTTGTTCTTTCTGATAGAAAAGACATGACTTCATCCACTCTATTTCATATTCCTTGCACTGTTTGTGTGTACCCGGAGTATATGTTTAAGGTGGACCATGACATAGTACATTTACTTTTGCTATTTTCTATGTTCTCCTACACATGATGATTTCCACATTTTCTTTTTAAATTAATTTTATCGGCACATTTTCGGATATATACAATGATTACATTCATCATAGAAAATTTGTACCTGTAAATAATATATTTTGAGTTTTCCACCAATCCTCTCCCCTTTCAGTCCTTCTTCCCCTCCTTATTTACAATTTCTACTTTTTCTATATGAATACATTAAATTACAAAAAATATTTAACAACTGTGACATGAAGGGCAAATGTTTTAAAAATTTCTAAAAATAAATGAAATATATGTTTTAATAATGGTGCAATAAGTTATACCCAGAATATGCGTTCAACTGTTTCTTTCCAATAAAGCAAATATAATAGCTCAATAGGCTATCCTTAACAAATCTCATAAAAATATAGATATTAACAACAACTTCACTATTTTAGCCACAGAAACACACTGAAACATCTGCTTTCTTACTTGTTTGAAAGATAAATGAATATAATGGATATAATAGTGATTGTAAAGATAACAAAGTGAATTATTTCCCAAACTGGAGTAATTATCTCACTATTCAAACAAACTAAATACTAGTGGATGTTTTTAAAAATCTACTCTTTTTTTCTGAAATTCTCCTCTGCATTGTCAAAATCTAGATAAGTTTTTTATTCTTTGTTTTTTTTTTTTTGTTTTTTTGTTTTTTTGTTTTTTGTGGTGCCGGGGATCAAACTCAGGCCCTTGTGCTTGCAAGGCAAGCACTCTAATCACTGAGCTAAATCCCCAGCAGTTTTTTATTCTTTATTTGTTATAATTTAATATTTTTTCTTAATTTTTAAACAATGTTTCCAGCCAATGGAGTTACTAAATAATTTACATTGAATAATAAAAAAAGCCCAGATTTTTTTCCTTAAATTTAGTTTACATCATTTCTTTTTATTTAAATAGCAAAACTCTCTAATACATTTATTTTTAAATTAATTTTATTGGTACCTTTTAGATATACCGAATGATAACATTTATCATAGGGAATTTGTTCTTGTATATGATATATCTTGATTCTTTTTTCCTATTCTTGTCTCCCTTCAATATTATTTCTTTATATTACATACATACTTTAATAAAGAGTCTCATTATTGATCAGGACTCCTATCTCATATATATATATATATATATGTATGTATATATATATATATGAGAAATGGCGTGAAATTGTTATACACTGAAGGAAAAAGTAAGAAAGCAACCAAGAAAACTAACAAAAAACTACCAACCAATAATACTGAACCGAGCAGTGCTACACTCTAGAAATGGAGAAATAAAGATATTTCCTGACAAACTAACGCCGGGACGATATACATTGATCAGATTTATTCTACATGTCATATTAAAGTGAGTTCTCTAAAGAAAAAGGATGTTAATTAGTAAAAAGAAAACACTGGACAACATAAAACTCAAGGTAAGAGTAACTATGCAGACAAAACAGAATGTCCTAATGTTGTAAGTAAGCTCTAAAGTCATTCATATCTTTAGTAGGAGAGGGAAAAAAAACCACATTAATATGTTAAGAGAAATACAGAAAGACATAAGCTGGATATCACAATTCAAAATGTGAGAAGGAATGGAGGAAAGTTAGAAGTCACTGGCATATTTTCTATTTTCTTTGTATCTCCTTTAACTTCTTAATTATCATTAGTGATCATGGTAACTGCTATCATTTCAAAATAGCCTATTATCATCGCGACGTGTTTTTTGTAAGCTTCATGGTATACACAAACCAAAAATCTATAATAGACAAATCAAAAATAGGCAAAGAATCTAAACGCGCTACTAGTGTAAATCACTTAACTACTTAGATAGAAGGGAAAAGAAAAAAAAACTGACAGTAAAACTAGAAAAGAAATTACAGAACGGTTATAGTTAAGACCTTACCTATTCAGAAATATTTTACATGTAAATGTATTATTCAACTAAGTGAAATAAATTGCCCAAATTTGTCAGAAAACAAGACTGAACCATACATGGCTTACAAGAAACTTCACTTTACCTGTAAAGGTTGGCATATACCAAAACTGAAAGAAACTGATTCCAAAAGAAAGCAGGAGAAGCCATACTTATATTAAATAAAGTGGCCTTTAAATCAAAATGAGAAAAAAGAAAGTCAATATATAATTATGAGGGTCAATGCAGCAAGAAGAAACAACAATTTAAAATATATACCTATATATGCACCCAATATTAGAATGCAGAAATATAAAAAATAAATATGAATACATCTAAAAAGATAGACTCCAGTCCAATGATATTATGAGGTTTTGATCTCCTACTTTCAGTAGAAGAAACATCATCTACACAGAAAGTCAACAAAATATCAGCAGCATTAAACTGTAACCTGGACTAAGTCACCCCAACACTGTACAGCAACAGTTTTAGAACACAGATTCTTACCAGCAGCACATGGACCATTATCCAGGATACATCATATGATAAGCCACAAAACAAGTGTCAAAAATTTTAAAAACTGAACTGATGTTGCATCTTTCCAATGACAATTCAAGAAAGAAAGAAGAAACCTGGAAATCAATAACAAGAAAACCTAGGGAAATAATACTTGTATACTGAATTTGAACAAATAACTTTGTACAGCCAATTGATGAAGAAAGCAATACAGAAGGAAATAAAATATTTCTTGAAAATATGAAAATGGAGACACAATATACCAAAGTCTTTGGGATACAGTAAAAGCAGTATCCAGAAAGGTGTTAATAGTAATCAAAGCCTACAGAGAAAAGTAGAATATTTCAAAATGGTGAATACATTGCTGTATCACGAAGAAGTAGAAAAACAAAACAAACCCAAAATTAAGAAAAGGAGAAAAAAATTAAAAAGATCAGAGCAGAAATAAATAGAATAGACACTAAAAATATAAATGATGAACAAAATAAAGAGTTGGCTTTCAAAAAGATAAACCAGTTTGACAAACACTCAGCTAGACTAGCTAATGAAGACAGAAAAATAAAATAAAATAAAATCAGAGTTGAAAACAAAGACATTACAACTGACACTAGAGAAATACAAAGAATCTTAGCGATTATGAATATCTGTATAAAAACAAATTTGATAACCTAAAAGAAATGGACAAATTCTTGCTCATTACACCTTACCTATATTGAATCATTAACAAATGTAAAATATGAACAGCCCAAACACAAATAATGAAATTGAAATAGTAATAAATTCCTCCCATCAAAGAACTTTCAAGAACCAGGTAACTTCACTGGTTAAAGAAAAATTGATTCTGATCCTTCTTCAAATACTGAATAGAAGAATTCTTCTAAACATATTCTTCAAAGGTAGTACTGATCTGATACCAAAGCCAGAGAACAGCACAACAGCAACAAAAAGACTTCAGAACAATATCCTTATGAACATAGATACAAAAGTCTTCACTAAATAGAAGCAAACTGAACCCAACAGCACAATAAGAGTATTTATCATGAATAAGCAGGATTCACCCTGAAGTTGTAAGGGTAGTTCAACACAAATTAATACACATGATATAACACTTCAATAGAATGAAGGACAAAGGCCATATGACCATCTGAATAGATGCAGAAAAAAATTTTTGAAACAATTTTCAAATCTCAGGGGGCTGGGGATTTAGCTCAGTGGTAGAGTGCTTGCCTAGCAAGTGCAAGGCCTTGAGTTCAATCTCTTGCACCCTCTTGAGATTTTTTTTCTCTAATCTCTTAATGATAAAAATGCTTAAGAAATTAGTTAGAGTACATGTGTACCTCAATATAATACAGGTCACACATTATAAGCCAATAGCTATACAATGCCAAGTTGAATAAGCTAAGAGCTATCTTTCTTAGGACTGGAACAAGACAAGGATGCCCACTTTGACCACTTTTATTTATTGTAGTATGGGAAGTCCTGGCCAAAACAATCGAGCAGGAGAAAGAAACAGAGAATTAGAAACAGGAAGTCAAATATCTTTTTTGCAGCTGACATTATCTTACATGTGAAAACACTGAAGTCTCTACTAAAACTTTATTAGAACTAGTACATGAATTCAGCAAAGTTTCAAAATACAAAAGCAACAAACAAAAATTATTATGCTACTGTTGCCAATAGCAAATTATCTAATATAGAAATCAAGAAAGTAATCTCATTTCTAATGGCTACAAGACAATAAAGGAGTCAAAAAAATTCTAAAGTTAAAATTACAAAACACTGCTAAAGGAAGTAGAAGAGTACACAAGAAATGAAAAGACATCCCATATTCATGAGTTGGAAATATCAATATCATTAAAAAGTTCATAATAACTACAGCAATCTACACATTCAATGCAAACTTTAAAAAAAAATACCATGATATTCTTTGTAAAACTAGAAAAACAATACTAAAATGAGTGTGGAATCAAAACAAAAAACAAAGAACCCAACTAGCCAAGTCAATCTTGGTCTAAAAAAGCAAAGCAGAAGTATAACTACCTGACTTCAAAATATGCTACAAAACAACAGTAATCAAAGCAGAATCCTGATGGATAAAGTTAGGACAGAATAGAAAACCTAGAAGTAAATCCACCCATCTACAGCCATTTTATAAGTAAAGATGATAAGAATACAGAGTAGAGAAATGACAGTCTTTTCATAAATGCTACTGAAAAATGTGGTAACTGCATAAAAAGTCAACTATCTCTTACTAGTTACTAAAATCAACTCAAATCATATTAATGACAGACTTGTAATACCTAAAGCAATTAAACTACTGAAAGTAAACATTGGAAACACTCAAGGATATTGGAATGCGCATGGGATGATTCTTGCACAACGCCCCAAACACATGTGACAAAAGCTGAAATAGACAATGAGATTATACCAACGCAAGAAGCTTTTGGACAGCAAAGGAAACTATCAATGTATGAAGAAACAGCATATATAATAGGAGAAAATATCTGTAAGCTGTACATCTGAAAAGAAGCTAGTATCCAAAATATATAAGGAATTTTGAAAAAAGATATAAGAAACTCAGAAACAAGTCACCCAATTTCTAAAAATGATCCATAGACCTAAACAGACATTTCTCAAAAGAAGACATAAAAATGGGCAACAGAAAAATAAAAACATTACCACCATCCCTAAAAATTAGGGAAATGCAGTAAGAAACGTCATTACCCAAACCACAAAAGATCACAAATGCTGGCAAAGATGTGCAGGAACATATACTGTTGCACGCTGTTGGTGATAGTATAACTTAGTACATCCATTAGGGAAATCAGAATATGCTTTTCAAAATTTGAAAATAGAACCACCATATACTCCAGCAATTCCACTATTGTGCATATCCAAAAGAAATGAAATTGGAATTTCAAAAAGACACCTGCAATTCCATGTTTATTGAGGCAGAATTCACAGTAGTCAAACAAAGGAAACAACCTATGCGTCCACAAACCGACAGATTAATAAAGCAAATGTGATACATTTATACTATGAAATATTAGCCAGTCATAAAAACGATTTGAGTCTTGTAATTTGGGACAACATAAATGGAATTGCAGATCATTATATTAAGTGAAATAAGGCAAAAACATATGTACCAGATGTTCCTATTATAAATAAGTTGATCTGGAACTTAAGTACAAAATGGTGGTTTTAAAATGTTAGGGAAAGTAATGGGTGGAGCAGGATGAGGAAGGATTGATCAATTGAGTTACAAGAAGATAGGAGTAATAAATTCTCATGTGCAATATTGTGCAAAAGAGTGACTATAGATAACAAGTATATATTGTGTATTTTGGAAAGTGAAAAGGATTTTGAAGGTTTTTATCTAGAGAAGTAATATTTGAGCTATATTTAATCTGATTTAAACATTATACAAAGTATCATACACTGAAATACACACACTACCACAGTAATATGTACAATTTTATGTTTTCATAGCCAGTTAAAATGAATTTAATTAAAAAAGAAAATTTATACACTCCTTTTTTTTTTCAAGAAATAACAGAGATGAAGGACAAATTAGTCATTGTCAGGGATTAGGGACAAGGAGATTGACTGCACAAAGGTACATATGGGTTACAGGTTGCAAATATAGTACAACAGATAAGAGATTGATATTGATATAATGCAATGATCTTAATTGGATTACCCTAGTTTTGCAATTTCTCATGTGTGTTGCCTGTGCACACTTCTGTTCAATATTTTTACACCTATAGGTTTGTAGACCCGTTACCACAGTAAGCCATGGAGCAATCCTATCCGCACTAGATGATGGACTTTCCTTTAGTAGAGATTTTGGTACAACCAGCCTCAAACAGCAGCTGAAATCTCAGCCACTCAAAAGACCCAAGGGGAGTAATTGTCAGTCATAGTTCAATGAATACTAGTTCCTTATTCAATACAACTTTGGTTCATCATTTTTCTTTCCACAACTAATTTTTTAAACAGTATGACATTTATAATTTATCTAGTTTTGTCTAGGTACTGAAAAAAGAATAATGACCTGTGCTACTTATTATACACAACTCTACTTTGCTTCCTATTTACATAAAAATGAACATAATTTTAATAAAATTTAGTTAAGTTTTTAATAAAAAGGCATAAATGCATATTTAAAATGTATGTGTTTAAAGAAGAATATTTTAAAATAACCATAATCACACAACTTAGAGATAGGTATATCAAAGATGGAGGTTAATGTTTTTTCTCTACATTTATGTAGTTACTCAGCAGACTTTATTATCAACACTCGTTTTCCCTTTTAAGCTGCCCTGACACCGTAGATAAAAACCTGATAATTATAAAATTGTGAGTGTATTTCAGATTTCAATATTCTGTTTTATTGATTCATGTCCCTTTTTACCTACTGGTGCATGTCACATATATCAGAGAGTATAGTACATCCTTAAGTAAGGTAAAGAGACTTACAAATTCAGTTTTTCTGAAGATTGTATTGGCAACTCTAGATATTTTCTGTATACATGACAGAATCAGTTAGTTGATTTACAAAAATATGTAGAGATATTATGATTTACCTGTCAATTTCAGGAAAAGCAATCTCTTAAAAATATAATGCCTTCTAATTTATTAGAATGACATAGTTTTGGATTTGTTTGTTTTAAATTTCTCTCAGAGTGTTTTAATTTGTGTGTGAAGTATTGCAAGCATTTAGTTAAGTGTATTCCTGAACACTTTTGTATTTCTTTTTAATGTTATTGTAAGACAAATTGTCTTTATATGTCTTTTTACAGTTTTTGTCATGAGAATATAAAAAATGAAATTGATTTTTATAATGTCTTTGTGCATGGTGAATTTGTGGAATTCATTTATTAGATTTAGTAGATTTGTTTATACATTTTCTAAACAAATTGTCATGTCATTTGTGGCATTTCTATCTGAAAGTCTTTTTAAAGCTCCTTGTCTAAATAGATTATTGTTTGTATTTTAAACTTTATTTCTATATTTCAAATACAACTTATTATTTTCCAAATGGAGAATTGTGAATTTGGTTTTTCTTTCTTTAAATATACCATTGCATTGTCTTACATGTATGTTGTTTCTGAGGATAAACACAGTATTATATTTTTGCTTTTATTTTCCTGTATATATTGCTCATTCATGACATGCATTTACAATTTTTTTCATCTTTGAGCTTCAGCAGTTAACATATGATGTGGCTATGTATAGTTTTATCTGTATTTATCCTGTTTGAGGTTTCCTGAGGTTTCTTGTATCTGGACATTAAAGTTTTCCTTTAAATCTGGGATGATTTCAAGCACTCTTTCTTCTATTATGCTCCTGTGGCATTTTCTTTCTTTTCTCTTCTAGAACTAAGACTATGTTAGAATGCTAGCAACCAAAACATGCGTTCCAAACTCAAGTCAATATGCTTGTCAGATTGTATACTGGCTATTGATCAGCTTTCAGATTCACAGATCATTAACTCTGCTTTCTCTGATATGGTATTTATACACAGAACTTAAATATTTTGTACTACATTTTAACACTAGAATTTGAATCCAGATTCTTTTTCCACTTCCTAATTCTTCCTTTAACAATGTCAAATTTCGTTCTATTGAGCACAGTATAGAAACATCACTTTGACCTTGTAGAGGCTTGATTTCATACTTTTGGGGCTGCTCGATTTCACTGCGTCAGGCAAGGTTTCCTCCTGCAGCATGGCCCTTCTGATTTTCAAAGCAAAGTACGAGCTATTTCCCAGAGCACTCTACCTTGCCACTGTAGCATGACAATGTCAGTATTTTCTGAGATGAGTGGCAGGTAAAACTTCTGCTTAGCTTTTTCGGCTTTCCACTTGGCAGAGTATGTTAGATTTCCTGGACTTCCACCTTTACAAGCACAATTTAGAAACAGCCAAATATTGTCAGGGAGATTACAAGTAAGTTCATAAACTTTTCCTATCTGTGGCTTCCTCCTTGCTGAGATTCTGCTCCTCAATTGTTAGCTTCTTGGCCAATCTTGAACTCTTGTCTTCTGAAGTCTGAAGACAATAAGAGTGAAGTTTTCTGCTTGCATTCTTAATATGCTGCATCATATGAACTAGAGAATTCTGTTGGGCAAAAACTGCAAGTGAGTATCTCATGTAAGTTTTTTCTTTCAAAGGTCAAAAGCTCTCTAGGTTTTCTGCTTTTGGTGTGTTTGTGTATGTGTGCATGTGCACACACGCCCACACATTTACCTTTATATATTTTGCTTGTAGCTTATAATGTTTTTCGTGGAGAACTAGCTTTATAAAACTACCTTTTTTTAAAAGATAGGATTATCACCATGTTGCCTAAATTGGGCTTTAATTAGCTCAATTGATCCCGTCAGCTCAGCACCCTGAGTAACTGGGACTATAGATGCGTCCTACTGCATTCTGTTTGGAAAATTCTTAAAATAAAATAAAAATAATGCTAATCAACTATTAGCCAGACCCTCCATACTTTTTCCTTAATAAACTTTTAGAACTTAGAATCACAGGCTTTAGATGCTTACCACAAATATATATAAATATATATAATAATATATAATAATATAAATTATATTAATTATATACAATTATATAATATATAAATATATATTATGGTAGATAATAAATACATAAATAATATAAATAATATATATTATGATAGCTAATACATAAATAATATATAAATATATAAATCATACATATAAATATATAAATTTATAAATATATAATTATTCATTAATATACAAATAATATAGAATAATATATAATATTGATAGACTTTTTGTATTAATGTATTCCACGTTTATTGGAAAACCTACATAATTATTTACGCTTTTATTTTGATTAATTGGGTTTTGCATTTTATATCTGTGTGGAATTAAGGAATGAGTATTTCAGCATTACAATATGGATAAGTGAGTTTTCTATATTTTCTACATTCAGGATCATTTAAAAATAGCCTTACTTTAAGCATTTGAAAAGAAATTACTGATAAAATTTTAGGGCACGGAATATCATACTGGAACTAATTTTTAATCATTTTGTTGCTTTTGTATATCACGTTTTCCACTTCTTTTAAGAGTGATTAAAATTTTCTAATGGAAATGCCAATTTTACTTGTTTGAATCCAACTATATAATATAGCATTATATAAATTTTTAATAATGAATTAATATTTACTTTTTGCTTTACTTGTGACATTATTAAAATTATGTTTTATTGCTAAATTAATTCTGTAAGAGTTTCATGTATTTTCATTAAATTTTAATTCCAAGTGCCATTCAATGTATGTATTTTCTCTTCTATAATTAGAGTTTAAAAATGTTAGAAGATTTATGGTAATTTACATAACCGCTCTATATTTGCTACTGGCATTAGACTTTCATTTTCTGTAGTGTTTCATTTGCCATGAAGTTTTTAGAAATTATAGCCACATCCTTTGTTTAAACCGGAGTACTGGGGTATAATTTGCATACAGAATTCACAGATAGTAAGTGTGTGGGCCAATGATTTTGGACAAAAGTATACAATCCTGTAAGTACCACCATAATTGAGTTATAGAGCATTTGCCTCTTTCCAGAATGCTCCCTTGTCAAATTTTATAGTTAATTTCTTCCACCCATTCTCTAGAAATACAGTGATTTGATTTCCACTCCTATTGACTAGGAATTATCATGAATAATCATGTTTATTTGTGTTTTGGTTGCTATTAATTGTGTGGATAATTTTCTATGTAGATGACATTTAAAATTTAGGCTAGCATACATTAAATCCAAGTTTATGCAAAAATCATCCAAATAATGCTTTCAAGTTGCTTATTAGGGTTTTAAGTTTATAGGCAATAATTATTATTCTCCAACCAGAAATATAGTTAAAATTTTAAGTAAATCTCATAGGAATCAATGTTGGGAGAGCACGAGCTATGAAGATAAATATCACTATAAATGTGGACTGTACCTTTCAAAGTCACGAGACTTAGTTAACATTTTCAAAACAACGTTTGCTAGCATTAATTTGAAAATAATGCTAAACTCAAAGGCTAATTCTGAAAATTAAATGAGATAATAGATGGCAATAAGACCATGGCACGGTGCTTGGCATATTTTGTTCATCATGTAAATATTATTGGTTTCTTACTGTTTCAGAGAATGCTTCACATTCTAACATTAGTTAAGGCATCCTGTGTCTCACTTATGTGGCTCTTTTTTCAGTGGGATGCAGTATTTAAATAGATACTAGGTGGTGATCAAAGCACACTATTTGAGCAGTCTTAAATTCTGCCAAAACAGAATTAAAACAGAAACAAATAAACAAAAAAACAAACAAAAAAATCACTAAACGCCTAAACTACACCTCAAACATGGGTAATATAGAACCTCTACAAACTCAACAGATGGAGACATTATTTATGACAGTAATTCACACATAAAACCATCAGTCAAGTGGTAAGTATCACAAGGATGAGTTTAAGGATGGAGAATAAGTTTAAATAAGAAGGAGGGGATGCTTTGGAGTCTGGGAATTATTGCTATCCTTTCTGATGTAGTGGTTAAAATAATCCATGCATGTACACAAGCTCATATAACTGAAAATAAAATTGTGAATTTTACTGTACACACTGTGAATTTTTAATTTTAGAAATGAAAAATAAATAGAAACATTTCTAACTATGTCAATTTGGTAGTTTAGTCATACAAAATTATTTCAAGTAATTGTAAAATCTGAATTTTAGCCTATATATTTTTTTAGCATATACATTAAGGGGAAAAAGAAGCACAATTTAAAATGTATTCAGTAGTTTTATCCTTCAGAATAATTTTGATATTACTGTTTCCCAATTTATCTATTATCTGTCTATAGTAAGTGTAGCAAATCAGTAACTAATTTAATATCCCTCTTGGTATAAAAGAAAGTAGATAAAATTAGAAATAAAATAATTCAAGGTGAAATCAAATCCCTGAAATATTAACGTTTATCTGTAAATATTATGGACTCATAAATTTTTCTGAAAAAATACATAGATTATATTTCATTACTTAGAAACAACAAAATTCATTACCAATGAGAATATCTAGCTTCTAGATTGTAATCTCCACAAAGAATTTCCCCCACACACAAAAAGCTGAATAAATAACTTCAGTTTGTGACAAGAAAGAGATAAAATGAACCTATTAAATTTGGAACAGGAAGCAAAGATTCTATCACACCTAATGAGACTATTTCGAATGAACGACAAAGCCAGTATCAGTATTCCCAATGGCCAAAAAGGACAGTTTGAACATCAAAATCATTATCTTTATTATACTATATAGAAAAATACAATCTTCCTTCTGCTCCAGGATACATTTCCACCCCATCTTCTAACTCTGTTCATTACATACATCCTCGAAAAGATATTCTGAAGCAAAAGTGATTGGCATGACTGCTATCAAACTGCGAAGAAATGCAAGAGACCCAGGGATTGCTGTGTCCCAACAGAGAAGGAAAATAGAATTAGAAAACCATCATTTTGCAACTTCTAATGAAATAATGAATTTAGGCAGTGGTTACAATGGATGTAAATCCAGTAAAGTTAATGTTAGTGAGGGCTTTTTGAATGGATTAGGATGATAATACCTAAATTTACTGACTAGAGTAATAAAACACTACAGAATGGGAAAAAAGATTTGCCAGCTACTCATCAGACAGAGGACCAATATCTACAATATATAAAGAACTCAGAAAATTTAAATCACATAAAATTAAAGACTCAGTCAAGAAATGGGTTGGAGAAATGAAAGACCCTTCACAGGGGAAGAAATACAACTGGTTAACGAATATATGAAAAAAAATGTTCAACAGCTGGCTATTAGAGAAATGCAAATTAAAACAACACTAAGATTCCATCTCACTCCAGAAAGAATGGCAGTCATTTGGAAATCAAACAATAACAAATTCTGGCATGGCTGTGGCGAAAAAGGAACCCTCCTGCATTGTTGCTAGGAATGCAAACTAGTCCAATGATTGTGGAAATCAGTATGGAGATTTCTCAAAGACCTGGAATTGGAAATTCCACACATACTAGCTATTCCTTTGCTGGGTAGCTTCCCTCAGAAGTTTAAATCATCGCACTACAGTGATGCATGCATACCAATGTTTATAGCTAAATCCTGGAAGCAGGCTGTATACCTATCAGCAGATGATTGGATAAACAAAATGTGGTATCTATAGATAATGGACTACTACTCTGCTCTAAGGAATGACAAATGTGATGCATTTGTAGGAAAATGGATGCACCTGGAGAACAATACTGAGTGAAATAAATCAGACACATAAGCTTAAATGTCATATGGTGTCTCTAATTTGAGGCAGATTACAAGCAAAGAAAATGATAAAGGATGGATAGAAATGGACAAGGGAACAGATCTTGTCCAACAGGAAAGTAGTACAAGGAAACAAGGATGACGTGTGAGGAGGAGGGGAAGGGGAAGTGAGAGGAAAAAAGTTTTGCCTGTACAGGATCCTAATAACACCAATAAATATAAACATATGCCATAACATAAGCTATGACAAATAATATCAATAAGCATGTAAAATGTAATAAAGAAATCAGAGGAGGAGGGAGGAGGGGAGAGCGGTGGAAGGGGTTTAGGATAAAAAGATGTAACATGTACACATAACTACTCCCCAAGATGATTTTAAACTGTGTGAATTGCAAACACATACTAATACAATAAATTAAAAAAACACTAGAAGTGAAATAACCAGATATCATTTATCTGATGTGATAGTAAGTACAAAGCTACATCTGTACCATATTTTGAAAAATTTGTTTAATCTGAATATTGACAACTTTCTAGACTTAACTACCTGATAAGTGAGAAAATATAAGACTAGGTTAAAAAATGATAACGCAATCATCAGTAAGTGGAAAATTCTAGAAGACTAGTTTCAACAACAAATGCTGTGCTCCTATATGATTACCTAATTCCAAGGATCTACACAAATTTTGTAAACTGTACTTGGCACAGAAGGAAAGACTGACTTGTTGTATTACAAGAATAATCTATGCCAAAAAATAGGAAAATTATGAAGATGATAACAAGCCTATATTTACTCATATTAGCATTAGTTATATAGATATCTCAGAAAAGCTAATGGTGAAGGGTATAGTGGTCACAGAGAGGGACACTGTGTGATGTTCGGGAGTCAGTGCTGCGCTCGACAGCTTGAAGGACTATGTTGAGTACTGTACTTTGTCCACTGAAGTGCTTCTGAGGAAGGGGGATTCCCTTTCCTGAACTTGTGAAGCCTTCCATCTTTATAAAGTCAGCATACAAAAATGATTTATAATACTCTGCTTTTGCAAAAGGAAGAATTGTGCCAAATACTGCTTCAATTACAGCCAAAGGATTTTTCAAACCTGAATGATACCACTTCAAGTCCTTCTCTTTTCCAGCAGGATTGCTCTTTAGTTATTTCAAATATATGGCTTCTCATTCAGTACAGTAGATCCCGTAGTCTCTGGATGGTCCATCTTCACGAGTCACAGTGTTGATAGGTAGCTTATTAAGGTACGTTTCTCTTGTATAATGAATTTCAGCTTCAGCATCATTGAATTGATTGAAGAGCTCCATTCATCAACAAAGATTTTGCTTTTCTCTACAAGTGCTTATTTACTGCTGCTTCAGCATATGTTTTGTAGTATTTAGAGTGCTCCACACTTAAATTATATATCACTCTGGTATTTAAATCAATGAATTTAAACTACTGCATAATGATTACTTTCAATTTGCTTTCACTTAAGATGATATAATTAAACATGTCTGTTTCATCAGGTCTTGCAAATGAACCCATATATTACGTTAAGTTTCTATGACATGAGTTAATTCTCTTGGGCTTATTTATACATATTTTTATTGCAGTGTTGGGTATTAGGCCAACACCACACATATTAGACAAGTGCTCTACTACTGGGTTACACCCATAACCTCTCTGGAACTTTTTCATTTACTGAAAGAAGTTAGTTCTGTGGCTATGATAGCAGTCTTTCTCCCCACTCTTTGTGCTCCTTCCTTGAAACATTTCTTTTGTCACTTTAATCCCACCCCTGTCTCTATTCATCTTTCCCCTCCATGTCTTCTAACAAGCATAGTGTGCCAGACAGTGTGTTATTAGGAATAAAATATTGAGTAACTCAGGAGCTGATACTGACTTGTGCTTTTAACCAGGTAACAAAGCAGCTTGTTATCGCTTCCAACTATTGGTCAGAGAGATATCATGGAAGTTAAAAAGAAAAAGCAATTTTAAAGAAAGGTCATTATATTCTAAGCTGTCAAGAAGTTGAGATGAATAAGAATTATAGCCAACTATCCTAAGTGATTTCATACATGTTATTTTATCGTTAAAAGTTTAATTTGGGTGTTTTGACTTGTCTTCCATGTTTCTTTAACTTATCGCGCTTTACTCTACCTTTTTGATTATATGGTATATTCGATATTCCAGGCTAGTTCTACCATTTGTATACTATTTTGGTCTGTTTGCATTAATTGATTTTCATCTTTGTTAGTGGTTTTGTTTTTGTTTCTTTTAAAGTCTGGTAATTTTTTATTAGATACCAGACATTAGAATTTTATTCTCTTCAGTGCTCTGTAATTCTGTAGCCCTTTAACAGTGGGCTTTCAAATGTAATGCCGTTAACTTATGGAAATAGATTGAACTTTCGGAGACTTAATTTCAAGATTTAATAGGTAAGAGCAAAGTACTTTTACATCTAGGGAAAACTTTGCTCCACTACAGAGAAAAATCCTTCCAAATTCTCTATTCCATGGACTATGCATTATGTTTTTCCTTTCTAGTTTGTGAGAAGTCCAGATATTCTCAGCCCTTGGCGAGCTTAAGCAATGTCACCTTGTCCTTTCTGGTGCGTCTTTCTTAGCCTCCAATATTTTCTTTACACATATTGACTTTAGATGCATTATTCAGCTTAGGATGCGAGGGAAACCTGCAGCACATCCCAAGAACTTCCCCCCTCTCTCTATGCATCACTTTTTTCAACATGCTACTGTTTCTGCTCTAGCTAGCAGTCTCCTCTTTGTATCATATGCTACAAGGTCTGACCAATGTGGCATCCTGAAATCTTACTTGTATATGAACTGCAGGAATCTGCTAGAGGCTCTGCTTTCTTTTGCTTAGGAGCGATGTGTGTTTTCCTTAGCTGGCCTGGAAATTACCTCCAGATAGTAATTTGCCATGACTATAGAGATCAATTATTTCTCTTATCTCAAGGATAACTGTCTTATGCTGAAATTGTTTCATATGTTTTTCCAGATGTTTTAGATGTTTAAGCAACAGAGTAAACTCAATCTTTGTTATTTCACATTGACAGAAAGCAGATCAATATATTCCAAATCTCACAGCAATACTTATTAATACACCTACTTTATAAATAAAAAAAGACTTGAAGCCCATCTAGAAGGAACAACTTCCTCAAAATCATATGTGCAGGAAGGGATCCTTTATGATGGAATAGACACAACAGGACTCACAAGTTGCTTTGTAACATTCATCCAGATCAGTATGCACATGCCCACATGGGGTGATACAGAGGCCAATACTGAATACAGCTTGAATGAGATAGCAAACAGGTGAAATCCAGAGATACAGATGGCTGGAATAAGAAGCCAAGCACCACTTGTCCCACAAGGCCTGCTGGCAGCTCAGGTTTGGAAAAGGTACCGTTGTGTGAAAAGTAGAAGGTCCTCCAGAGGAAGAAGCTTATGAGTTAGTGGCTGCACAGTGCCCAGTATAACCACCACTGCTCATAGTACTGGTCAGGCGACCACCTTTGGAGTCTGAATTATTCACCTGGGAAAGGCTCCCAGGACTTGGGTGCTGTGGGGACAGCAAGACAGAGAGATACCCAGAGGACGAGGGCCCCCAACATTGTGCTGGGACAGGGAGAAAGAGGGTAAGAATGGCCTGGGACAACCTGAGCTACAGGGAGACTTAGTAGCTCCAGTGGAACTAAAAGCAGCAAGTGTTGGGGCAGAGTGAGATGGACTGGATGTTCCTGCCTCTGACTAGCATCTCCCTGGCACCAGGTACAGCTGGAACTACAACCTTGAGAGACACCCCGAGGACCATGCAGCTGGAATCTACCAGGCCAGGTAGTGGGGAGAAGCCACAGACTCAGCGGGAGCTGAGGCGTTGTCCTTCCTGATCCTGGAGGTCACTGGAATTGCAGGCTAAGGAGAGATTAGGCTAATAGCAGCGAAGCTGGGAACCGGAGAAACAAGAATGGGGCAAGGTGACCTGTGGCTATCACTGCAGGAACATGGCTACTGAGCCTGAGGCTAGGACCTGCTGTAGGGAGCCACAAGAACACCCCAGCTGCCATAGCCCTGAAAATATTTTCAGGATTATGGCAAGTGTGGTGTGCTCAAGACACCAACACTGCTAACCTACCCTGGGATAGTCTTCCTAACCAGCACAGCAAAGTAAGTGTTCTTTTCTTTTTGCTTGTTTTCTACATTTCAATTCATTTTATTAGGATTGGCATTCATATATACATATGTGTGGGACTAAATTTGTAAATTCATTTTCTGCTCTTGATTCTAGAATGTTCTAAGTTATATTACCACATATTTCTGCACCCATAATTGCAAAGTTAGAGATATCTAACTTTATTTGTTTGGTAGTTCAACAATTGGATACTTTCTGTATCTCTTCTCTTGTTTCTCACTTACGTTTTCTTCCTTTTCTGCCCTTCTTTACTTCCCTCCACACATAGTTTCTCTTTCCCTTTATTTGTTCTTTTTGCTTTCTCCCTTTTCATTCACCATTCACCACATATTTTGAAATACATATATATATATCTCCACACATATATATACATATATATCCTTAATTTTTTCTAATCTATATTTATTTCTCTGTCTTTTCCTAGGATAACAGAATAGTAAATACTTCTGATCTCTTAAAACAAGCTCTTGATTACCGGATATTCTGCGACAATGATTTATGATCAGTTTTTGAATTACTGATACTACCGGTCATTACTTTCTTCTCTCTCTAGGTAGAGTGTCAGGGCTCTCTCTAGCACTTACTACCTTTCCCAACTGATCTGCAAACCTGAACACTACTTGACATGAATGGACAGCTAAACACTAGTTCAGTCATAGTCGAAATTCAATACCCCACTTACAAATAGACAGTTCAGTGAGACAGAATGCAAACAAAGAAATATTCTAGTTAAAGTACATTAATGATCAAGTGGATTTAACCTATATCCACAGAGTATTTCATCCAATAATAGCAGAATATACATTCTTTGAGCACCCCAAAATACTTCTTCTAAAGCAGAGAATATTTTAGGCCATAAAGAAGTTTCAATAAATACAAAGAAATTAAAATCATCTCATGTATCCCATCACATCACAATGGAATCAAACTAGGGAAAAAAACAACAAACAACAAAACAAAACAAAACAAAACCAGGAGAAACCATTGAAACTACACAAATATATGAAGATCAACCAAGAATGAGTCACAGAAGAAATTATGCAAGACACTTAAAAATTCCATAAATCAAAAAATAATGGAAATGCAACATATCAATATTTGTGGAAAACAAAGTAGTTCTCAGAGGGAAGTTTATGGTCTTAGAAAAATGAGAACAAACCACGGAGTTGGGGATTTAACTGAGTGGCAGAGGGCTTGCCTAGCACCAAAAAACAAAACAAACAAACAAACAAATAAAAAAAAATCCCAAATGCACAAACAATTGAAGAAATACTGAAGACCAGAGTAGTAATTAGTGAAATTGAGGCTAAAATTATGCAAGGGATCAATGATCATAGAATATCATAAACCCAAGGACAAACTTAGGAAAAGAAAAAGAGAGGCAGCCTACAATAATAAAAGTAGAAATGCGAAATGTGAAATTTGAGATTCAGAAAAAAATTAGGATTTTTTGGAAAACTTTTACTCTAGTAAACTAGAGATTTAGAAGAAATAGATAAAGTCACAGACAGATGAATTTAACAAAATTGAACTAAGAAAATGCAAAAAACCTAAGCAGACCAATAACAAGCAATGAAATCAATGCAGTATTAAAAATTTTACCAAAAAATAAAAAGTCCAGGACCTGATGAATTTATTGCTAAATTTCACCAGACCTCTACAGAGGTAATAACACCAATGATCTTCAAACTTTTCCATGTAGTAGAAAGGGAGGAAATGCTTCCAAATTGATTCTATGAGGCCAGCATTACTGTGATAACGAAGCCAAAGGCTAAGCAAGAATGACAAAACTACTTATCAGTATCCTTGGTGATCATAGATGTAAAAATCCTAAATAAGATCCTTGAAAAGAGAGTTCAACAACATATTAAAAAGATCACTCATCTTGATCGAGTTGGTTTCATCTTAGCAATGCAAGCATGGTTCAGCATATATCAATCAATAAATGTAATGTATCACATTCTTAAATAGAATCAAGAGTATCAATAGATTAAAAAAAATCCTTTGACCAAACCATTATCACTTCATGATGAAAACCCCAGTGAAAATATGTATAGGAAGATCTCACTTTAAACTGATAAAAGTCAACATCATACCAAAAAGGAAAATACTGAAAGCGCTTATCTAAAATCAGGAATTAGACAAGAGGCTCTTCTCTCACCACTTTTGTTCAGTATTTACTTAAAACTTTAGCCACAGCAATTAGACAAGAGAAAAAATTAAAGGGCTATGAATAGGAAAGGAAAAAATCAAATTATCTCTCTCTGTGGATGATATGATTCTATACATAAGAGCCTCCTCCAAATATCCTCCTCCACATGAAAATTTTAGATCTGATAAACAAATTTAGCAAATTAAGGATACAAAATATTCACACAAAAGTCAATAGCATTTCTATATATCAAGCAATAAGGAGTCCAGTGAAAAAGAAATCAGAAGAGCAATTCTGGTCATAATAATTATGACAAATTAAAAGCCTAGAAACCAGCCTAATCAAAGAGTTGAAAACCTCTACAATATATTACAGACAACTGAAGAAATAAATTAAAGATGAGACTAGAAAATGGAAACATCTCCTGTTCATAAAGTAGTAAAACTAATACTGTTAAAATGACCATATTACCAAAAGCAACCTAAAGATTCAATGCTAGTCCTATTAAAATGCTAGCACATTCTTTGCAGAACTAGAACAATGATTCTAAAATTCTCATAGAATTAGACAAGACCCAAAATAGCCAAATCAATCCTAAGCAAAAGAGCTATGATGAAGGCATTACAATATCAGGTTGTAAGTTACACTACAAAAATATACTAACAAAACCACTGGGACAGAAACAAACATGTAGACCAGTGCAACATCATAGAAGACACTTAAACCCATGCACCTACAGCTATATGTTTTATGACAAAGGGGCAAATAACATACACTGAACAAATGTAGCTTCTTTAACAAAGGATCTTCAGTTAACTGGATCCTCAGTTAACTGGATCTACGTGCATAAGATTGAAATTACAACCCTCTCTCTAACTCTACACAAAAATCATATCAAAATGAATCAAAGACCTAGATAGCTATTTTAAAACTTCTGGAAGATATCACAGGGGAAACACCTGAAGTTAAAGACACAAAGACTTCCAAAATAGAATTCTGAGGCACAGAATGCACTATCAAGAATCAATGAATATAAGTGTATCATATTAAAGCAACAATTTACTAAAGGGGAAAAAGTCTTTTCCAGGTACACTTCTGATTGAGAATATATGTACCTATCCCTCAAAAATAAACTCAATCAAAATTGGACACATGAACTAAATAGAAACTTCTGAAAAGAAGAATAAGCGGCCTATGAGTAGATTAAAAAAAAGTTTAACATTTTTAGCCATTAGAGAAATGCAAATCAAACTACAATGAGATTCCATCTCACCCTAGCCAAAATGGGTTTTGTCAAGAGTACAAAAAACAATGAATGCTAGCAAGGATGTGGGAAGAAGAGAACCCACCTACATTGTTGGTGGGAATTTAAATTGGTACAACTACTATGAGAATCTGTATGTAGATTCCTCCAATAATTAAAAATAGAAATTCTGTTTGATCCGGCTATACCACGCCTGAGTATATTCCTGAAAGAGTTAGACAGCATATTCTAATAGTATATGAATACTCTTGTTCAGAGTGACACAATTCACAATCATGATGCTATGGAAAGAGCCTAGATATCTAAGTATCAGCAGATGCATGGATAAAGAAAACTTGGCATATATACACAATGAAGTATTATTCAGTCATAAAGAATGATATCACGTCATTTTCAGAAAAGTGGATTGAACTGAAGGCCATCGTGTTTATTGAAATAAACTAGACTCAGAAAATTAAATATCACATTATCTTTTATATGAGAAACCTAAAATATAAATGAAAAATGAATAAAATAAAGGAGAGGTGAGAGGAAACAAAAAGGTCAACACTTAGAAATATGGAAAAGGCGGGGAGGGAGAAAGCAGTAAAGGGATTGAAAGTGATCAATGTATGTAATACCCAAGTACCAATTCCTCAAAATATATATAATGTTTCCATATAAAGATCATATATTTAGAAAAAAAGAGCAAATAGGCAAACCCTGGACTGTCACATAGAAATTCATATACATGTTACCCATATACTGCAAACACTTTCTTTTCTGTACTGGAGATTGAATTTAACCCAGGATTTCACAAATCCTAGATAAGTTCTGTATCACTGAGCTACATCCCCACCAGTCTCACATTTTATACTGGGACAGAGTCCTGCTCAGTAGCTGGGATTACATATGTAGCTAGCCTTATGGGTGTGTGACATCAAGCCTGCCTTATAACACAGATTCTTGATTTCACAAAGTAAGTGTATTACACTGGGATTTTACAGATAACAGCTAGTATGCAAAGATTCAGAATTATGTAGTTTCTAATGGAAGACAGTAATTGAATACTTATTTTTCTAAGAAGTTTCAGAGTCAAGGAAGAAAGCAAAGACCTTCTGAAATAAAGAAGTCAGAAATAATCTGAGAAAAGTTTCTTCAAATTGAGAAGTTGGGCAAAACACACAGGTGCTCTGAGCCTCTCAGAGAACAATCCTGCCTTGGCTTACCTGGGTCTTTACAAGTTCAAGGGCTAGAGAGAGTTTTATGAAATGAGTATGAGAAAATGCTTCCCGTAAGGGAGACCAGAGTAAGTCCCTGCGATACTAACTCTGCATGCAGAAGAACACAAGGCACTAGGATATTCCCAGCACTGACACTGCGGGGAGGGAGACAGGTGAATGAATATGTACAAGTGGTACCTGGCAAGAAAACAGGTTCAGTTGAAGGTTTAGCATCCTCTCTCAGATCCTACATTTCAACACAAAACATACTTATCAGAATATTCTCCTGGCTTGTCAAAGCTTTCTCTCCTTATATGCACATCCTTATCTATCATACGATATTATTTACTATTATATCTTTCCAAAAATCTTGGACGTTTTGGGCAGAAGCCACTGTACTTACCAGGCAGTCAATATATAATTGATAATTATGTCTCTAAACAAATGAGTGCGATTGTTCTAGGCTACAGGAATTGAAAAAAGATTGTTTCCCTTTCATCTCAGTTCTGTATTTCTCAGGAGGAATCTTTCGTCCTGCCATGCCTTTGCAGATTTCTTTCAGCCATGTCTCTTCCAGACACGTATCTTTACCATTCTGCTTAAAACAGAAGTGCTCTGAACTATGAGTGAGTAAAGATAAAATTTACTTTGCTGTTTTTAACTTTTATCAAATGTATAGTTTGTAAGAACTTTTTATAGATATGCATGTTGTGGGGCGATAGATATAGAGCTAAGAGCAGGCTTGCCTGTATAGTTCAGCTGGAAGAAGAAAATGAAAATATTTCATTGGAAAAATCTTCAGATTATCTAATTTTCTTATCAGAGGATTAAGGGGCTGTTTTGGAGGAAGAGTATTTTCTTAATGTATTTGTCACTTTTCTAGAGTCAGTGGTTTGCAAGACAACAGATTTAATATAGGACATTTATACATTATGACACTGACACACACACACAAGCCAAATGCAAGAAGAGTGTAGAATGTCTGTTTATGTATGGGAGACACGAAAGATCCAATCAAGTCCTGGGAGACCACAGCACTGTCTTACATAAGTCCATGACTGCACTAAAAGGCTGAAGAAATCTGTACTGGAGCCAAGGTATAACACGCACAGCAGATATGAAGACCAGAGCTCCCCTAAAGCAAATAGCAGTCATCCTGATGACAGCAAGGCCCCAAGCTCCTTCCGTGACCAGAACAGCCCAGTTCCCATTGGGAGAACCAGCCACAACAGAGCTTCTCCTGGGAAACAGCCCATCCCCATCTTCAGCTCCCGTTCTCCTTTGTGTTGTGTCAGCAACAATCCCCAGGTGGATCCTCTATGCCCAGAGCCACACCAACTCAGCCCAGCTGGGCGTTCCTGCCCAAGGAAGTTGTTGCCTGAGTTCCTGCTCAGATGTTGTCACACAATCCACCCCGGGCAACTTGATAACCACACGCATTTCTTTAAACCACAGTCTCCAGTGGCAGATTTGTGAAGAGTTAAGGCATCTTGGTCTATTTGGATTTACATTAACAATATAATTCTTATTACACTCATTCCCACGTCAGAAACAAATATTCAAAGGATGCTCAAAACTGATTACAAACAGGTGTCCCCAAATTACAAATATACCTACAAACATAACAACTCCATCTGTCTCTCTTGTTTATTCTAAAATAATAGTTTGTATACAAAGTACAATATACCAATATAGTGCATCCACATTAAAAAAGTGACTTCAAATTTTAAAACTCTTTGGTTTCCATAAAGTTTAATAATGGAGCAAGGCAACACTAAGAGATGCCCCAAAGGTTCTCCTGCACCCCAAATACACTCTTCCCTTCTAGTACAAGGCCTCAGGATATTTTTTCCATTGTCATGTTTCTTCTCCACAACCACATTCTCCTCTGTTCATCCTTGTGGCCCACAGCTCCCCTCTGGCCAAATGCTCCAAGCTCTTAATTTCCAACATAGATCAGAACAAAAGCCCTCAACAGTAACCGTGCTGCTGTCCCAACAGCAGACTACTCTGAAATTTCTCTGCCACCCAAGCAGTTTCTCCAAACACAAGCAAAATGCAGACCAACCTCTGCCAAAGGACACATATACCACCTGGGATCAAGCAGCCACTGCAGTCCTTCTCAACGGAGGCCTCCCAAGCCTCATCTTAACTGATAGCATTTGCAGCAGTTACTCTGGTTTGACCAGAGTCTCCTGTATAATAAGTTTAGAGCATTCCAGGGCTGCCTCTTTGGCCGGTCTTTCAAAACCTTTCCAAATTAATCCCAAAGTCTCTTAAGCCACATGGCCAGGCAACATCACAGGAAGAACCCCACTTTTCTGGTACCAATTTCACATATTAGTTACCGTTCTGGAGTCAGTGGTTTGCAAGAGAACAGATTTAATATGGGCCATTTACACATTACAACATTCACACACACAAGCCAAATGCAGAAAGAATGTAGAACATCTATCCATACACTAGAGACCCAAAAGATACAATCAAGGGCTGGGAGCCCACGGCACTGTGGTCTGCACTAAAAGGCTGAGTCTGGAGCCAGCGTATGATACTCACAGCAAAGGTGAAGACCACAGCTCCCATGAAGCAAACATCAGCCATCCTCGAGGACAAGAAGGCCCCAAGCTTCTTCTGCGACCAGGACAGCCAAGTTCTCTTCCAGAGAACCAGCCACAACAGAGCTTTTCCTGGGAAACAGCCAGTCCCCATCTTCTGCTCCTGTTCTCCTTTGTGTTGTGTCAGCAACAATTCTCAGGTGGACCATCTATGCCCCGAGCCACACCAACTCAGTCCAGCTGGGCGTTCCTGATCAAGTTGACCACAATAAGTCCCCCCCAAGTTATATTCCTTAGAATTTAGTCTAATTTTAGGAAATTATCTCTATTGATAGGAGTAGTATTAGTATTTCTCAGCCACAGATTAGTCAGCTATAAAATGGAAATAAATTACTGTCTTGTTTATTTCACAGAACGGCTCTGCCCCTCCTTTGGGAAAGAGGTATTTTATAGCAAAGTAACCAGCCTCATCACAACTGAGGGCAGGGAGTGATTAGAGCAAGAAAAAGACCACCTGTTAGGGTGGGGGGAACATAACTTGTGATCACAAGATTTAAAGAATATTGTGTCACTACAGAAGTAAAATCAGTAACAAAATAATCACACCTCAGGTGCTGAGTATTAGCTTTTGGCTGGAAGTGTACTGAAATTTCCTAGTTTTCTATGAAGGTGAATATAATTAACTACAGAGTTTTTCATGTCTTTTCCTGAGTTTGAAAATGTTGTTGAAGCCGATGTTGAATCGCTGATACAAAGTTCACAAATGTAAATACTGTCACTTCTTATACATACAGCACATAGACTATCTCTTCAGTGTTAAACTTTTATGAAATACAGAATAGAGGGAGATCCAAATACATCCCATGTCTATAGAACTCCACGCCAATATCTAGTCCTGTCATTCTCTTACGTAACGATAGAGATGAAAACAAAACTGTTTCAGAATTGGTGCATTCAAACTGTAACTTAAATTATATAACCCTCACAAAAAACAATTCAATACAGCAAGGACAATCATACCCAATTCCATCTTCCCAGAATATGTCCCTCCCAGGCCCTTTCCTAGAAAGAATTCTAAAATGATAGGCAAAGAATTCCCTTAAGATATGTAAGATAACTGAGGTTTTGACATGTGTGAGAAAGAATTGAACAAATGAAGAGGGAGGCAAACAGTAGCCAGATTTCTTGTTTCATTTTATAGTCAGATAATAAGCCATGGATATAACATGCTCCAAAGATATGTATCAGAGGCTGCCCAAGACATGAACTGAGATCAACACATTTTGTTTTTATGAGAACATAATTATGATTTTGACTTCCATAGCAATTATCTGAAAGAGCAGTGATTGATAAAAGAAACACCAACCCTGCTCAAGACAGAGAGCTGTGGTCAACAAAAGAAAAAGAGTTACCGAATTTGATGACATCTCTGTAAACAATGGCAGGGATGCTACTTGACCTTGTGAAGGAAGGAAAGTCTGAGGGGGAGAGTTTAGGCACAACAAAAATGGACAAAATATAATTTATTTCATATAATTGTTGTACAGAATTAAACATTTTAAATAATGTAGAAATGGCAGAAAGGAATAAATTTAAGAAATGACTTTGCTGTTTCTAAGCATATATATCTCTGGAGTGTACAGAAGAAAAAAGGGCAGAAAAGAAGAATGAAAGTAATGAAAAAAAAAGTAAAAGAGGGTCTAACGAAAATGAGGCTAATTGGCTCACTGGGGATTGGAGCCAGGTCCTTGAAGAAAGAATTCAAAAATGGTAATGTGTACAACAAAGTGATCGAAAAGTTAAGGGAAAGTGTGTTCAAAGGAAGCCTCCAGGACTCATTAAAATACCTGTATATGGGTATGTCCAATAGAAATTAGATGTGACCAGGCAATGTAAACCTCGCAGGAATAAAGATGGTCAGAGTTGAGGCTTGCGAGATCACAAAAAAAAAAGAAAAGAAAAAAAAAAAAAGGCAATCCAGATGCTTTTGATTTAGAAAAATACAAACTTTACATTTTACAGGAATTTATTATATATTAAGCCTTCTTGTGTAATCACTGTTTTGTAAAATTGCCTTAACTGTCATGATATGCATACAGAATGTAGTTTGGGCACACATAATTTTCATTAACAAGAAAAAAGAATTTGTAACAAATTAGTATACTCTTCAGCATGCTAATACTTGGCAGTATTAGAAACTTAATAGCCAGATGCTTGCTCAAGTCACCAGAAATATGACAGAAACAAATTCAAGCTAGTAGGGGAATCTTTTAGTGGGGACTCAGAATAGAGTCAATGGTAGCATTTCACAAATGTGGCTTCTTGGTCAAATACATATAACTATGTTTGCAAAGACTCCACTAAACTATGCACAAAAGAAAAAAAGAAACAGGCTCAGAATTTGAAGAGAAAGTTTTTTTGTTTGTTTGTTTATAGTTTTGTGATTGATGCAAAGAGAATCTTTTTCTCCCAAACTCAAACTAAAATAAATATACATTAGATGGACTAAATCTAACTATGAATTCTATTCATTTTATCAGAAAACTAATCATTTCCTGTCAGATGCTCAACCAAACTCTCTGGAATTAAGGGGAAAAAAAAAAAGAATGGCAATGTCTTATCTCACAAAGTTTAAGTTCACTATAGAAAGTAAGTGTATATTATGGCTAATAGGCCAAAAAGTGTCAAAGTGTAAATTTCTTCACAGTAGTACCAACTATAGTACAGTTAGTATGGTGCTATAGTTTAGGACCAAATTTGTGATACTTCTTCACATTTTTGCAATTTGTCCCCATTGTGAGTTGCCAACTCTCTTATACCTTATGAGCTAACCATACTCCTAATCAACAAAAATAAAGGTTCTCAGGATCTGGAATTTCCAACTTTTACCCTAATTTTTTGCAAAGACATATTCAATATTTTAGTAGATTTCCTTTTAAGGATATTTAAGACAAAAGAATTATCTGTTGGATTCCTCTCACCTCCCCCAGTATATTTTCCTAGGCTCTTACATAAAGTATCGACTTACTTGAGACACAGAAGTTATACTTTCAAGTGCAAGACACTGAGTTTGATCTCCAGCACCTCCCTCCTCAAAAAGAGACATAATTTATGCTCTGTCCATGTCTACACTAAAATCAAGCTCAAGCATTCTAATACATGCTTCCTTCCTTTTAAATACCACTCTGATTCATGTTTTCCTTCTACTAGTTAGCTCATACTAAAGAATCATATGTTTTTGGAAAACACACTTCGGAGGAAATTAAGACGGAGAAAAGGTTAAGCCGTATAAAGCAAAAGCTCATAAAGATATTAATATTCATTCTTAGGAAGTTCCATTTTGTATATATTCATTGAACATGTTGATTAAAAAACCTGAGCTGAAAATATTCAAAGAAAAAACAGTAAGTTTTTTTTGTAGGTACAATTTTGAGAACTTGCATCCATTTCTTAACATATCAGAAAACAGATGATGAAATAAACTTCTAAGAATGAGATCATTATACTGATACTAGAAAATAAAATGTTTTTGATAGTAGGGACACTTTGGAAAGGTTTCCATAAAGATGAAACATAAAAAAAGAGGGTCAAAGATGGTGCACTTTAACTGGATTGCCAAAGGGTAAGAAATACATAATTTAAAGTAAATCAATATTCAAGATGGAGTCAGGATTATCAAATTCTTGAAGAGGCAACTGGCTTCTGTGGTAGTCTGAGCAATTTCCAATCTGCTTTTTTCTGCGAATTTTAATAAAAAACGAAATCCATATAGATTTCGGCCTGCATAGATAGAACAAATCTTAGGAACATTTATTGGAACTAAGTACTTAATCCAGGAACTACTTTACAATATACTTCGCTGGATGTTTGCTTGCAAATGAATTACAAGACAATGAGATTCTTAGCCAGAAGAGATTTGCAGTAGAATGCACAGGTTTCCAAATAGGGAAGGTTATAGTTGAAGTGTCTATTTAAGAAGCTAACAATTACAGTATGTCAAAGTCTAGGAAAAAAAAATGGCCATATATAAATGTAGGACAATGTAGCTGCCAGTGAGCTAAGTTCAAATGTAAGTCTTGAAACTTCATGAAAAGATCAAAGTCCCCAAGGGGTAGAACTGATCTGAACAATGACCTGACCTCTTACATATGTTCCAGACAAAGATGAGAAGGAGAAAGCGGTTAGAGGTAAGCATAGATTCTTCAGGATCCATATTTCATTTACTGTCTTATCATCTCATTGTTGGGACAAAATACCCTCCATCCACAAATTAAAGGAGGAAAGGTATTTTTTTGGCTCACAGTCTGTAGAGATTTCAGTCCATAGTCAGCTGCTCCATGGCAGGACAGCCTGGCAGAGAGCACTTGGTCACGGCATGGCAGGCAGGATGCAGGGCAGAAACATGGCAGGAGGAGGGATATATATCATCCCAGGCCCTGCTCACTGACCCCCCCTCTTCCCATCAGGCTTCACCTCCCAATATCACACCCAGCTATAAACCCATTAATAGATTAATCCAGTGTCACCCACCCTAGATCCAGTCCCTTCCCAAAAGCCCCACCTATGAGTGTATGAGGCTTTGGGGGGAAATCTAGACATAAGCCAAAACATGTATCTATTGCTTCATAAAAAACAGCCTCCAATTCAGGGGTTTATGCAACATTCACTTATTTTGCTCCTATATTCACAGTGTTGGCAAGGTGCAATTGGACAGGACCACTTCTGGTTCATCTGATGTTTCATCAGGAAATCTGAATGGTAACGGATACCTCACCTTCACAACGTCTTTTTGGACATGGCTGACATATTTGTGCTGCTTAGGACCTCAGTGAGACCAAGGATCAGGGACCTTAGTTCTATTCCACATAGATGGCTACGTGAGACTTCCTAGGATCCTTGAAGCACAGCAGCTAGGTTCAAAGGGTAAGTGTCCAAAAAGACATGAGATAAAACTTATAGTCTTAAATCCACACCCTGAAATCTGGTGGGATTCAAAACTTTTACAGAGTCTGCCCAGACCAAGGAATGAGAACATAAACTCTATTTCTCCCTGAGAACTGTGGACCCCTTCTGGTTACCCACAAAAAACCAGCCACTATAATCTCCAAGAGAGCTTCAGAAGCAATACTGTAAGATATTTATGGTAGTTACCACCAAGGATCAATCTCTATCAAAATATAAGTTAATTTGGTTAGTTCGTGTTGCTCTTTCTTATACATACGAACTTTAGAAATGTGTAGACTCATGAACAATCAGTCTTCTTATATGTATATATGTAACAATAGAAAGAGAACAATAATAATGCCGTCTAAGATATACAGATTAATTTGTGATGGTAATAAGAGAAAATATAGTGGGAAGAGAAGGGAATATTTTAATATCTATATTACATGTAAGTGATTTAAGCCACATTAAGTAAATATCTACTATTTACCTGTCATATGGAATGAGCAAGGCATACAAAAATGAAAAATCTTGGACTCTGCCCAGAAATAATTTTTCTGCGTATCATAGAGGTGATATAACTGTTTAATGATTACTATACATGTATACAGAAGTAAATGTGTACAATATAAAACTTTGTGATTGAAAAAATTTATGAATTGGGGGTTAAGTGCAGGGCAAGTAAGTATACACAGCCATGAGTGTTATGGAGGAAGTTTTGATACAATAATATTAAGTTGCAACTATTCAGTAAGAGTTCTCAAAAGGAAAAATGTGTAAAAGGATCTTTTTGAATGAAAAAAGTACTAACAAGATAGAATGCAAGCCTAAGCAGTATTTCAAAGTTATCAAGTGAAGACATTATGGTTTAGCTTATAATGTCTCCCCTAAAGCCTCATGTACTCCGAAGTGGCATTTTGGAATGTGATTGCATAATGGGGTAGATTCATCCATTGATGAGTTCATGGCTGAATGTGCTGTTGAGAGGTGTGGCCTTGTTGGAGATGGGTCCTTGGGGTGTGACCTGGACTGATGCTTCCTCGTCCCTGGCTCACTGCTTCACTCTCTCTGCTTCCTCACTGCCGTGGGCTGAGCAAGTTTCTGCCGTGGCCTTTCACCATGGCATGGAGCCAACCAACCATGGGCTGAATTCACAACTCTGAACCAAATCAAACCTCTTCTCATTTAAATTGTGGGTGCTGGGCATTGTGTCTTAGAGAAGACAAAGCTATACAGAAGATTCTTAGAACTAATTAATAAAAGTATTATTTTTCTCAATTTTTATATCTTGTTAACACATGCTAATAGTACAATAATTAATAAAACTATAACTGAAAATTAGATAATGTGTGCTTTAATGTTCATATTTAGAGATAAGAATGAAAAATGTCTTCAGATCTTTATTTTGAGAAAGAAGAGGTGAAGAAATCTCCAATGGTAAAAAACTGATAGTTAAGAATTCAAGGGAAAATATAATAGTTGCTGACAAGTCTAAGCCAATAAACATACATGGTGTGCAATGGGAGTTCAATTTTATTCCAAATGACAAATGAATCCTATTTTTAAAATAGCTTTTCGTGATCTGAAAGAAAGATCAGAAGAAAATATTGAGTATGTAAACAACTGTAATAAATCATCTGCATATAAGAAACAATATATCAAATGTTTCCATTTTAAGTATCTCATGAGGAGTTGAATTAAGATTAGCAGCAAGAAGCTCAACTTAAATTCAAAGAAGAAGGTGAGATAAAAGGCAGGCTAGTCAATGCCTGATTCCTATTTTTATTCAATGACAAATATCTCAGTTCGGTAGCCAGCATGCGAAAGCAGGGGGTTCTCATCTCAACTCTTGACAATGTTTAGTGCTTGTGTAAAGTGTGAAAAAAGTGCAGGTTTCCTGTACATATTTGCTTCTACAATTAACCGAACAACTAAAATTTGTATGTTATGACAAATGTTTAAATCTTTAATATCTTGTTATAAAGAGGCCCTTGCTTTACATATGATAATTACTTAGGGAAACCCTATTTCTGGAGAAACCCTGTAAATACCACACACACACACACACACACACACACACACACACACACACTTTTAAAAAGTTGTTTTAATTCTATGCATTCTTCTTTGTTTAGTGGTGATGAGGATTGAGCCCACGGGCTTGAGCATGCTATACAAACACTTCAGTGCTAGGCTACATACCTTCTTTTTATTTAATGTTAAGACTGGGTCTTGCTAAATTGCCCAGGCCGGCCTGAAACAGTTGATCCTGTTGTCTTAGCCTTCTGAGTAGCTAGAATTATGGGCGTCTACTATCACCCATCGCTTACTTCTCTGATCTCATCGATTATATAAATTCACGTCCATCACCTGATTGCCGTGAGTTTTTCATCATTAAGATTGAGTTATCCAGATGTCATATATAAATAGGAACATACGGCTAGAGACTTTTGAGACTATAACTTTTTGAGACTGTCTCTTCATCTTGTTTAATGCCTATGAGATTCAGCCAAGTGGGCACACGAAATAATGATTTGTTCCTATTTATTTATTTATTTATTTATTGAGTGTTGAGGATCAAACTCAGGGCTTTGTGCTTGCTAGGCAAGTGCTCTACCACTGAGCTAAATCCTCAACCCCTTGTTTCTTTTTGTTATGGAATAGTGTTCTGTAGTATAGTATTGTTTTCCCATATTTTATTTACTCAATAAAGAATACTTTCATTTACAGGTTGGGGCAATTGTGAATAATACCACTGCTTCAAATATACACATATAGATTTTGTGAATGTAAGTTCATTTGCCAAGGATAAACATGCACATGGGAGACTGCTAGTTTGTATGACTTGCACCTGTAAACTTATTAAGAAACTGCCAAATCATCTACAGTTGCTGGATTATGCAAATCTCATGATATAATGTTACACTTTTGTGTTTAACTAATAAGCATTTAAAAAAAAAACCAAGTGGTGCAATATAATTTGCTATATTATTCCCAGATTTATCCTATCTTTTGCTTTTCCTTCATTTCTGATATTTCATGTTTCCTTTTGCTATCATTTCCCTTCTTTCTGAATAACTTTTCAGCCACTAATTCTTCAGATACATTTTCAGTATCACTTTTTCTCTTCTCTTTATGAAATGCTGATGATGGTAATAGTATGTTTCTCTCTCTTGTAGTTTCTTGAGGTTCCACCAATAAATTTTTAATTCGTTGTTAGTATTTTTCACTTCCACAATTTTTGTTAAGTTCTTTTATATCATCTGTTTTTCTCCTAAAACTTTACTTTTCCATTTACTCCAAAATGTTCATGATTGTAGGCCAAGAAATTTTGAATTATTTGGAGGATTCTTCATATATTAACTTTGACACCATGGGCCGTGTCTAAATTCTATGCAAAACTATTGTTTCGTTTTTGCCATCAACTGTTCTAGCAGGTCTGTCCACACATTCCAAACAAGTATCTGCATGTTGTTTTTCCAGTGTTCCAATACCAGTTAAGCATCCCAAGCTGTTCTTGTGCATCTCTTGTGTGTTCTCTTAAGCATCTCAAGTGATGTTCTAATCTGTTGCCCAGAGATCAGTCTAGAACCTGGATGGGAGTCTATTCATTAGCTTAACACCCAAAGTTTTGGACGGCAATTAGGATCAAATATAAACATGTGCAGCTAGTGAGATGGAACTAGGAGTTCATAGGCCATTTTATGTCTAGGTCTCAGTAGTAAGATGAGATAAGTGGTAAGAATGGGGGGGTAGGAAAGATGAGGGATAAGAGTGGAGAGGGAGGGAGTTGGTGGAGCCCTCTTGGAAGGACAATTCACCTGAACGCGGACGATGGTTCCCTGCTGCGGAATCTATCTTTCATGATTTTCCTTCTGCCCTCTCACACCACTGTGACCTTTCAGATCTGTGGCATGAAAGTATAAACAAAAACCCAGGTCTCTGAGCAGTGGGAGATCCCTGCTCCGCTCCAGAATCCAGAATGAGGCTTCTCTTTGTGGATGCAAATGCACACTTATGCGTTTTGAGCTGGCTTGGCCAAGGCTAGCAGATAAGAGGTAAAAAAAATACCTGGTAAACAAACGGTGGATTCGGTAGAACTTTGAATTCTGTTGTTCCCCACTGGTCCACTTGATATTTTGTCTGCATCTTCAATTATCTTTTCCATGTTCCCCCGTCAGGGAAAATTTGCCTACTCCAACTCACACAGAGCTCAGGACTCCATACTATAAGCTTTTAAAATATTTTCCAATAAAAAAATAATCTATGTTAGAGAGATATACCAATTGGAGCCATTTAATCAACATTTCAAATTACTGGAAAGAAAAAATTACAAATATCACAAACTATGTATGTTAATATGTTCTTTGGACATTGAAGATTTCTTATTTGGTTTTTGGACAGTTTTTATGTCATTAAAACTCGGAGATAATAGATATTTCCTGATCGCTTCTGTAAATTTTAGTACAATCTCTAAATGAGCAAAACTGTGTAAACTATGTATGTGAAGGAAGATCTGCCTGTGTAATTATTAATTAAAATATTATATATATATATATGTCAGTATTTGAAAACAAAAGCACTGTACTTTACTAATAATTGTGCTTGGAAAAAGTAGATGTATTTGAATGAAAAATAAATAAAATCAAAACTAGTGTTACCTACCTTTTAATTAAATTTAGGAATCATTCTACTTTACTTACCAATATACACCATATAATTAATAACCTGGAATTATTGTGATTACTTAGAGATTCAACTTCACAGATATGCATTGCTCTAACATATACTCTAGTAATCTTTCAGGGTAAAAGTTCTCCTTTAAAAAAATTCCAAGCATATATCTTCTTTATATTTATTCTAAATAAAGACATTGACATAAAAGAATTAATATCATATACTCCATGTTGGGTAAAAGTGAACCAGGAATATCTCAATTTGATAAGATCTATAAAAATATAAATGGCACCTGGCAAGATATATTTTTAAAGGTATAGAATTGCAATATCCATTTAGAATTATATACAAAGAAAATTCATTGTTCTTGTTACTTGAGATACTTTATGGCTAAAAATGCAATGTCAACACTGTAGATTTAAAACAGTATTTAAAGAATGAAAACTGAGGCCCTTAAGTATGTTTGAAATACTGTTAAATCTATTATTAATTAAACCATTTGTTATATGAAATTCATATTCTCTCATTAGAGTGGATCGTTCAGTTAACTCTATTACTAATGATTTAATTATAATGCTCAATGCCCAATGAAAATGACCCTCATTGCAAAGTTGTGATCAGCTTTTCATATTTACATTCAAAAATAATTCAATACATTTCTCGAAAAATAAATAGGAAAGGCATCAAGATTTATTGGAATGATAAATGGTGAAGAGATACTGAGTCTTCCTTAAAGACTGATATTATGTATTACCACAGGCATTTTTACTTTTGTATAATATGTTGTGCTTTTTATACCACATACATGATGGCAGTATTTCAAGAAAAGATTAGTTTTAATTGTCAAAGATGAAATATGTGTGATTATACAGCACAGATTTGCACTAGTTTTGTGCCTTTTGAAATAACTCTTGAAGTTTATGCAGCCCTGAAAGTTTTTTCTTGATTTGCAACTTCAATTAGTGTAGTATGGAGAGAGAAAATGTGAACAGTATTCAAGGTTACATGGGCTCGAGTACATAGAGGAAGCGTATATTCATTACAGGTACCCTCATTATTCTATATGTGGGATGACAATAAATAGGACTGTTTCCTCTAGACATGCTGATAGCAGAATTCATAGGTTCATTTTGAGCAATTTTTACTGCTTTTTGCCTCATTTTTATCATCAATGACTTTTCAATCCACTCCTATTTTCCTAGCCATTCGAGGTATACAAGAGTTTATTGATGCAATGCTCTCGATCTTTTACTTTCAACTTTCATTAACTTGTGATTTTTTTTCTCTTTTACATTTAATTCAGACTGCAAAGATATAAAATCTTATTGGCTTAGTTTGTCTTTCCATCCTAAATCTATACTGCATCACTAGCCGTATTACCGATTGACTGTCTTGAATCAATTATCCCCAACACACTCGTACTGCCGAGCAGCCCATGACAGAGGAATTCTTCCTGAAATGACGGTCTGTATATGACTGGGAATTGTTTAATCTGGTCAAGTGAAGAGTCACAGAATTAGCATTCATATATAGATAATGGGAGTCACTTTGTTCCGAATAAAGAAATATCATATTCATTCTCATAGGAAAATTATCCGGAGTCCGGGAGGCTCCAGGATGAAATGATTTTATAGATTTTGTTCTTGGTTTTCCATAGCTGTGCAAGAGAAACTGCAATATTAACCTGTGTGCTCTTTCCTCTGGGTAATAGAAAAAAGTCTTTATCATCCCGAGAATTTTAAAATTCTGTATAAGCAGTGAACATAAAACTATAAAACTCAAACACTAATACTGTGAGATAGATGTTCTTGGTGGCTATGGCATATAAGAAAACAATTGGAAAGGATTCCGCTGATGGAAAAACAGAAAATAAAACAAAAATGACAGATTTATTCCATATCAACAACTACATCAAATATCAGTGATCTAAATTTTCAATTAAAAAACAGAGATTGGTAGACTAGATTTAAAAACAACTTAAAAACAAACCCAAAAACCAATTTGTATTTCGTTTTCATGGTTTGTACGTGTGAGGATTTAACCAATGATAGATCAAAAATATTACGAAGAAGGTTGGATCTCTACTGACCTTAAACAAATTTTTCTTTTATTGTTTACCTATACAATTTATACAACATTTATGTTGTATTAGCATTCTGAATGATGAAGAGATGATTTAAAGTGTACAGAATCATCATGTAAGTTAGATGGAAACACTGTATCATTTTACATAAAGGCCTTGAACATCCCTAGATGTGTGTATCCTTAGGGGATTGTGGAACAAATCACCCACGGATACTGAGGGATGATCACATATACAATCTACACAAACTCACTTGTAATTGTACAAGTAGGTTTAAAATAGAAACATAAAAATGGTAGAAAGCATGCAAACATTGACCAAAAAGAAGTCTGAGTACATATATTGTTATCAGATAAAGTGCACCTCAGAGAAAGGACAATTACCAAGAACAGAGAGGGACATTTCATAATGTGAAAGTCGGTCTACTAACACATAATAATCCCAAGTATGTATGAATGTACTAAGCAGGAGAGAAAGGAAAATATTTGAAGCAAACTGCCTGATCTAAGTGAAATAAGAAAATCCACAGTTAGAGTTCATAACAATTGCAGAACAAACAAATTAAAAATCAGCAAGGACACAGAACTTGATATTATCAACCAATAGGACCCAGTGCACATTTTTAAACATCCCAACAAAAGCAGAGAACACTTTCTTTCAAGTATTCATGGAACAGATAGCAAATTATATCATATCCTGGGTAGTAAAACAAAACAATGACAGCAACAACAAAATGTATATAAACCTTACCAAATTTAGAAGAGTTGAAATAATACAGAGTGTGTTTTTTAATGACAGTGGAATTAAACTAGGAAACAATAACAGTGTGGTAGCAGAAAATTCCCCAAACGTTTAGAAACTAAACAATACACTTAAAATGCATCGATAGCTTGAGAGGATGTCGTGAGGGAAATAAAAAGAATACACTGAGCTGAAAGGACAAGGAAACATAATGTGTAATAATGTGGTGGAGACATAAAACTGTATTGGAAGTGAAATTTGTAGTACTCAATTCTTATGTTAGATAAGAGAAAAAGAAAACAAAAATCCTTAAATTCAGAATTTAAGAAACTAAAAATAAAAAAATGTAAACCCACATAAGTAAAAGGAAAGAAATACTAAAGAGTAGAAATCAATAAAATTGAAAATACTAAAACAATAGAACACTAATGTAAGAAAAGCCTGTTTCTTTGGAAAAGATCAATAAAATGTATACAAATCAAACATGACTGACAAAGAACCAGAGAGAGGGAAGAAATAAATTCCAAATATCAGGAATTTTACATAGGATATCACTGCAAACCTGGGGACATTGAATCGTTTATTTGAAAATTCTATCAACAGCTCTGTATATATGAATTTGACCTATTCCTTGAAATGTGTGAACTATAATAACTCACTCAATATGAAATAGGTAATTCAAATTGTCTTGTAACTATTAAAGAAATTTAATTTCTATTCACTGAGAATGTTTTCTTTTTTGTAAATTATATCCAATAGAACTATTCAAAATAATTAGGACTTCCACTTTCTGTTTTTATTTTATTGTTAAATTGTTATATGATAAAATTAAGCTTTTTTTGTTATGTCATTAGCTCTGTGAATTTTAACGTATGTGTAGATTCATATAACCACCACCAAAATCAAGTTGTAGAGTAATATTTCCATCGTTTTAGAAAACTTTCTGAGATTCTTCAATTCTAGTCACTCCTTCATCCTTGCAAACCACTGAGCTATTTTCCATCACTATTATTTTCATGTATTTATTTATTTAGGTACATAGGCAATTATCAGGACTGGGAATTGAATGCAGAGATTTTGCACTGAGCTACATTCCCAGCCTTTTATTTTAAATTATGAAACCACATCTCCCTAAATTGTTAAATTCCTCAAACTGGGCTGGAACTTGTGATCCTCCTGCTTCAGCCTCTTGAATAGCTCATACTGTGGTTCTGAGCCCTACCCCACACTACCATCACTATGTTTTTTTCATTTTGTTTTGTTTTTGTCTTTTTGAGAACATCAACTAAGAAGTGGATTCTGTCTACTGGCGTACCGTTTTTGATATTCATCCCAGTTACTACCTGTGTCAGTAGTTTCTCTTAATTGCTTAGTGTTCTGTGATATGGATACACCAGAGTTCATTTATGTACTGATGCTTTGAAGGTCATTTGGGTTGCTTCAGGCTTTTAGAAACATAAATAATGTTGTTGTAAATACAAATGCATACACGTTAGAGTGAACAAATCTTTTCACTTCTCTAGAGTAGTGTACCCAGGAGTGAAATTGTCGAGTCGATGGTAAATGATTTTATAAGGGTCATTTTTTTTTTTCTAGAGTAGTGTAACATTTCCCGTTCCCAGCAGCAATGTGTTAAAGTCCTATTCTCTCATCTTCTCAGTCTGCATTTGGTAGATAATGTTATCTTAGTTGTGTCGTGGCACCGCATTGTGGTTTAAATTTATATTTTCCTACTAATTAATAATATTTGATACCTTTACATGTGATTATTACTATTTTTATGTCCTATTTGATGAAATATCTGTTCAAGCCTTTAGTTCTTTTTCGTTCGTTTGTTTGTTTGTTTTGAGACAGGGTCTCCCTATGTAGCCCAGGCTGGTCTTGAACTCACGATGATCCTCTTGACTCATCCTGCCTAGTGCTGGGATTACAGGTATGTACCATCATGCCTGGACTTTTAGTTCACTTTTTTATTTTGGGGGGTTGCTGCTGGGGATCAAACTCAGGGCCCTGGACTTGCTAAGCAAGCACTCTACCACTGAGCTAAATCTCCAACCCCTTAGTTCACCTTTTAAATGGAGTATTTTATCTTGGTATTGAGTTTGGATAGTTCTCTATATGGTGTGACACAAGCTGTATGTGAATATGTGGTATTGGAAATACTTTCTTCCAATTCATAGTTTGTGTTTTTCTTCTCTTGATAGTAACTTTGAAAGAGCAGAAGCTTGTAATTTTGATAAAGTCTTATTTATAAATTTTATCATCCAACAGCCTATTAGTTTCTTTTCTAAGAATTATGGTCCTAATTCTGAATCATTAGAATTTTTTCCTGAGTTTATTTTAAACTTTTTAAAGATAGTTTTTCTCTTTATGTTTACATCTATTATATACTTTGAGTTGATGTTTGTGTGAGGTGTAAGATTTCAGAAGAAATCTATGCTCTATAGATGACCAATTGTTCCAATACTATTTGATGTAGACTGTCTTTATTCCATTTAATTGATTTTCTGCCTTTTAAAATATCAGATGCACTTACATGCTATAGTCTATTCCTGCATTTTCTACTGTTTCTGTGATCTGTGTCTTCAACATCCCTGTTCTAATTATTACAGCTTTATAACAAATCTTAAAACAAGATAGTGAGATTTCTCCAACCTTGGTCTTTCTTTTCAAGCTGTTATAGATACACTAGCTCCTTTGCCCTTAAACATAAGTATTAGAAGCAGCTAAGGCAAACCGTTTCAATGAAAAAATTACTTAATAATAAAGAGATCAAACTCAGTTTCAATTTGTCTTTCTTAAAAAAGAATAATATTGTACAATACTTTCTAATACATATTTGATGGCTAAAAGAACGCATTTACATAATTTTAGCCAAAAATGATTAAGATCAAAGTTATCTGTTTTGCCAAATGTATCCAACCTGTCTACCAAATGCCTGTCATTGGTTCATTTAAAATTGGACTATTACCCACAATGTAAATAATTGGGTTCACACACAATATATAAATAATGTAGGAAAAGTGATTTAATAGCTACAGTAAAAAAAAAAAATACAACTAAGTCAATAAAAGTTTAAATACATTTAGTCTGTACGATTACCAGTAACATGATTTAGGTTTTGGCACCTTCAGGATAAATCATGGTATGTTTAAAATTCTGATCTTCCAAATATAGACACTTCATGCCATCAACCCCACCACCAACTCACTTTCTCTTAGCTCCTGTCTGCCTCCACAGAATGAACAATTCTAGATTCATTTTCCTAAACTCCTTTCTCATGCTTTATTTCTGGAAAATGGGACGAGAGGAAAAGCCCATTGGTGAATTTATAGAAAGAGGTTTTCTTGAAGAAGACCAAAAATGCCCATTTTCATCTTCCCCGAAAGTGGCCATGACTCATGTCCTTTGTGAAGCAACCATTCTGTGACAGGAGGAGAGTAATCTGGGTGACATTTACGGTGACTAAATGCAGTAATGGAAACGCGTGTCACTGATTACATGTCAACACTGCTGAGACCAGTTCTGGTTTCGACACCTGCCACCAGAAGTACTGTTTGAAATACTAAATTTCCTAATCTTTTAAGTCACATTTGGTTGTTCATCCCATTATTTTCAGTCAAAGGCCTCCTGATAGATAAATCTCTATAAGTATGCAACCAAGAGAAAGAATTTCCTTATTTTCTCTTCATTTCTCTTCTGGAGAAACTCTGATTCCTGAATAGATTCAGACATCTACTCAGTACCTTTTGAAAGGCCATGGAGTAAAATCAGTAGTATCCAAACACTCTGCCTTCCTTCATTAGAAAAATATTGGACTAACACGGAATTTCACTGCTTCACTTTGTAATGAAAGTGGCATACTGCGCTACAGGAGTGGCTGCGCTTGGAGTCGTCCGAGCTCAGTCCTGCCGCTGACTTGGTAATTTACTTCATCATCGAAGGTGATTCATTAATTGCTCTTATTTCGGTTTTCCCAGCTGAAAGAAATGGCCCCTGTTATGGACACACTGTAAATAAATTCTGTGAGAAAGGAACCACAACACTGTCACACCACACACCAACACAGAAATACATCCGGACTCCCCGAGCAGGAGCTCTGAGAAGGTCCAAGAATAAAAACCGTGTCTCTCACTGTACCTAAGAGAGACTCGACTCTAGCTGTTTATTTCCAACATAGAAATGTTATTAAGTTAGGTCTTCGATTTCTGTGAGGATAGAATGAAGAGACTGAGGAGACCACCGAACCTTTAAGCTGAGGGAAAAAATGAAATGTTTGGTTTAAAAATCACAACACTTTGATATAACCATTTTTATTCTTTTGGTGATTCCCTGCACATTTCCACATGTTCTCTGACTCTCAGATAATCAGGTCTTATCCTTCATATCTAGGCCATCCTATCCCACCGCCCTGTGGTGACAAGTGGGTGGAAAGAACAGCCAGAGTTTAACTTCAGGAAATGTGATCGGTGGTTTCTCCTGTCAGACCTCAATCGTAGTAATAAACTACAGGATTCTTCCCTAATCTCCCATATCTCTTAAATACATTATAAAAATGTGTAAGAGTTCTAACAAAGATTATAAAAAATACTGTAAGATATTTAAAAATATGGAGTCGAATAGAAATAGGTGGACAGAAAGTGGCAGAAGTGGAGAGAATGACCGAAAGAACATTTTTGTGAAAGAAGCCAAATGATGACTATGTCCTGAAATGCGAATAGATAAGGATGTTTCATCAGTGGATTAAGTTTTATTTTAATCAAAACATTACATTGTATTCCATAAATAAATACAATTATTATTTGTCATTTCAAAATACATCAATTTTTTAAAATGACTTGCATGGACATCAAAGATAATATTTTTATCAAAGTTAGATCATATTTGAGATAGCCAGGTTTCTGTGAGATAACCCCTGCTTTCTTAGCAAGAATGAATTTTTGTCACTATTACACTCTTACAAATATTATAGGCCTTAATCTTTCCCTTCCATAGGCGTCAAATCAAGACAAGACCAATAAATACTATTACATGTTCTACCTGGTGTAGAAAGCAAATATCTGCCATAAATCTTGGTACAAAACAAGTCCTTAATAAATGTTTATTGAAAAACAAACAAATGAATAGATGCAAGTATGTGCATGGCAAATTCTATGATTACAGCAACATTTAAGAAATGTGTCCTAGAGGTAATGGGTCTAGAAAAAATGTTAAGTACAGAGGAGTAGAACATTAGCGCCTCCAGAAGTTGTGACCAAAGTCTCAGAGGGTTATCTTGCAGAGTTGTATTTACTGTTGGAAAAGATCCCCTGCCGGAAAGTGCTAGGCATTTTGCAAGCCTTCTGAAGGAGTATTCTGTTACTCTGCCTTTCCAAGATGAAAGTATTTATAGGTAGCTGCCCACGGAAACTTTCTTAGATACTAATAGTCTTACAGGGAATTCGCCTAATTAACTTGGAGAAAGCTATTTGTTCATTCATGAAGTCAGGCCTTTTTGCATTCAGACCCACTTAAGTGGATATTTATTCAAAATTCTGTGTTACTAAGTTTGGAAGGCTTTTAACTCAAAATGGTTTCTTTGGGAAAAGAAGCATCAAAATTGCTTGTTAGTAATGTAGATTATCAGGTCAGCATTTAACAAGATTCCTAGAGAGTTTATATGAATAAGAACTAACAGAATATAAACTTTGTATCTAATGGATACAAGAAAAGTTTACCTAAGCTTTCTAGGACTTCTTAGTCCAAAAAGAGAAATAACATATATGTACAATTATACTACGATACAAGTGCCCACATGTCAGTGCCAGTGAGGAATTAGCCAGCTTTATCTAGACTGGCATGGACTTTGAAGTCAGACTAACTGTAAATGTAAAAAAAAATTAAATAAATGAACTCTAGTGATTCTTTCCTGCATCAAACTAGACATGTTATTTTTATTTTCCTGACTCCGTTTTCTACTCTTGTAATGTGAGATTAACTAATATTTTCTGGAGTTGATTAAGAATTAGGAATGACCCATATAAATGCTTAGCACAGTACAGAAGCAGAATAAGCGCTGATTAAATAATGAAAAGTTTACTGTTTGCAAGTAGATATGCTATTGTAGATAAATGTTCATGGCATGATTATAGTTTTCTATATATTATAGATAGAATTTTAAAATAGGGGTTTAAGAATACTCCAGGAATGAGATACTTGAACTTCCAGTCATTAATTTCAACAGGGGAGGCTATATTTCCTACTGATAAAGACATTGCTTGAGAGTCAAGGACTTTCTGTGTTGTAATAGAACATCCATCATGCAATTAGACCCAATGGTCAGTGTAGACTAATAGGCAATTTAGACAGATCTCTCTGCAAATTCCATAGCACAGTATAAATTAGGTTGTTCAAATACATTATTAATTTTGTTTCAAAATACATTTAAAACAAAATTCATTTGAAAATAAGAAAGCTTCTTCTTAAAGTCTATTTATTTATAATCACAATTAAACGGATTGGCATTTTTACTGTTGGCTTTTTTAGAGAGAGGCTTTATAAACATCAGGAAATTCCAACATGGGTATTAGTGGTGAATGGATAATCACCAATCATTCACCTTAGAATTTGCTGCAATTTGTCAGTGTAAGGATTTTTCTTGGTAAAACATAGAGGATGACACATTATATATTGATTGACTCAAGAAATTATAACTGAGTAAAACAATTTTGCTAAATTCACCTTGATGATCAAAGTCAGCATGAGGGATAATGTAACCTGCCTTCTGGTCAGACATCAGCAAGAACCGCCAGCCCCTCACGGCAGGAACTGAGACAGAGTCAGAGTGTAAA